>JASDQU010590203.1:74579-93649 GCA_032191745.1 Picea mariana | reverse complement strand
GGGGGGTAATCAGTGTCACAAAACTTTGGACAATTTTCCACTTTTCACAAATTAAATGAACAACAAATATTTATTTCATTTTCTCAATCAATATATAAAGAAGAATAAATATTTTATTTATTTATTTAACTTGAATGAATGCATAAGATCAATCTTTGAATATCATATTCAAACAATTATGAGAGACCCAACTTTCTGTTACAAGACCCAGCTTGTAGTTCTTAGATTGAACTGAGAAATGAGGAATCCAACCCTCATAACAAGTCCCAACTTGTTGATCTCAGATCCAACTGAGATGTGAGGAATCCAATCCTCATACAAGACCCATCATGTAAATAGGCACCAACCTGATAGAATGAACCTTCATTGAATCCATTATATATAAATATATATACTTCAACAAATTCAACTACTCTTTCTTTTCACCATTTCTTTTGTTTATATAGTCTTCCAACTGGTGTGAATTCAAATCATTGCATCTTTTGATTTTGAAGCATTGTACCTTTTCATCATGACTGTGTGTTAGTTCTTTTTTCTTCATGAGTTGATCATAGACATGGATCGACTCATTATATTGTACTCTTTCTTTTGTTGTGTTCTTAGTTTCACCAACAGAATATATTTGATCTTTTATCAATTCTCTGCATTGTTCTAGTGTTAAATCTCTGTCGAATTGAATATGTATGAGGCGCTTCATTCAAACCATCTATATATGAACATATGTGTAAAATCATGGGCTTATTCATTTGAGTGTTGCCTCTTCTTTTTCCATTTGTTTCTTTATTCCATACGACCATGAGTGGTGACCAGGCGCTAACCCAAGCGAGTTCTTGATCACCTATAAAAATCAACGGTCACTTTTTAATATCTCGATGAGATGGACGACTGTCGATACTTCAGGACTTTGTCCTTCGCGACTTCCAGCCTCTATAGTCTTTCAAATATCTTGAATAATATCTCTCCGAAGTAGATCAGACGGTCGATATATTATTTTCACAATGAACGATTCTCGTTCACTTCAAAACTTTGGCTATTTGTGACTCCTAAACTCTGGAGTAACAATTCCTCTAAATCGATTACCTATCAAATAATTCATACAACAATGGTGATCGCTTTTTGTTGGTTAAAACCTTCCACTATAATTGATCAACGATTGATAATGCTCTCGAATTAGATCAACGGTAAGCATTAACTTCGATCTTCAGCGCTTTAGGTGATTTCTGATGTTAGAAACCATTTTCCCCCAAAGTACATACTCCTGAAGCGACGTAACTTGTTGACGTCACTTATGACTTGGCACTGGCTAAGTGGTTTCCATGTGTCACTTAGATTTGTGACTTACACATACTTGAAATGTCAATTTCATCTTGAAACTTTTCATCATCTGATTGTGCCACGTGTCCTTGCTGACATGGTCTGCTGACGTAGATCTCTTGTCATGACACATATTCTCCTCTCAGATCTAATGGTTGTCTTAAATCCCGAAATGTATCTCAGGTCGAAAACTAAGAGCGACTTCGAAACTTCGACCTTCGGGTGAACTCATATGTTATGAGTCCTTTTTTGTCAAAGTGGTCAACATTGAAGTTGACCACACTCATCCTTGGTGCACTCTGAATAGATCAATGGTTGACAGGATTTCCCCGCTCTTCCTCTAATCTGACAGTTGACAGATGTTCATGACTTCAAAACTTTGGTTAACTTTGCCTTTCTTACATGAGGTGTAACCTCCTCACAAATTTTAACCCAAAATGAATGTTGTTCATTGATCGTGATCTTAGATTGATGACTCGATTTGTCTTCGATGCTGCTTTGCCTTGGTTTAAATCCAAATTCTCTTCTTTTTCCTAAAATGTTACCTACAATCGGATGGCTCACATTTACTTCGGAGCTTCAACTTTGGCTAAAATTCTTTCATGCACATTTCCTTCGGTCGATTTTACCCGAAGTGGTCAATGTCGGGTTGACCATGCATATATCACTTCTATGATCTATGGTCCATGACTTACTCTGTCCTTCCACTCAAGATGATCCAACGGTCGATGTGGATTGCATAACCATAACTTGTGAGTGGTTTAATTCATCACCCAAGCTCCGCAATTGAAGTTGTGCGATTGTTGGTGAGTCAACCACAATCGTTGAGATCTAATGATCTAGACTAATTGTGGGATTGGGAATAACATGTTGTTTAATTCTCGTTTTGTTCTCCATAATCCATCCATGTTGTTGATCTACGTTTGCGTATCCAACGGTCCTAATTTGTCCTATGGGGATTTCGATCTCGGTCATGTTTCTGCACTACGCTTTCCCTCTTGAGCTTTGATCATAGGAACATTGTTGATCCTATCGTGATCAACAATAATCATGAATTGCTTCAACCTTAAGGCAATGTTCCTCTATCGATCTTTAGTATAATTTTCCTCCTGAGATTAACCTTGCTTCTCTATTGCATTCTCTTTCCATCATTGACCCTTCATTACACATGGAGAAACTTTATTGGCCATCTTGACACTAATACCAACTATATATTTGTTCATGTTTGATTCATGTTTCCATCATAAAAACTGATAATGATTGTTGACATCAATGACAACACATCAATGACAATATGTTCAACAATTTACTCACCCCAGGGTCTATTGGTGTCTTCAGGTGGTGTATGCCTAGGGCCATCCACAAATAATGTGGCCGAATATAGTCTCGTTATATAACTTTTGCATGATGCTATCTCACATGGTATTTTCTCTTTAGATATTCGCCTGGATTCCTAGTTAGTAGTATGTCATTTGAACGATAGTTACTGTGTGCATGATCCTACATTAATCTGACGATTCTTACAGGTACATCTTTTAGAACGACAGTTTGATTTTATTACTTATTATCACATTCCTAGGAGTTCTAATCATGTATCTGATGCTTCTGCTAATTTCGTTTTATATTGGCATTTGTCACATAACTAAAGCAAATAAAACCATCTCATCAATGTACACATTGTAATATAAGTAAAGATGAAGATCCCTGTGTTATATAAATATTTCAAAAAATATGATGCTTATAGTAAAAAATTGGGGCTAACACCCTCAATACACATATACAACCGATAATACAAGATCCACGACATCTACGCCTGTGGTGTTGAATGTGTGTCACGATAACAAGCTACGACATTTGAGAGATGCCGAAAGAGTCACACCTAAGCTTGGGGCACTCCAACCTCTTTCTGTTGCATGGCCTCTAACAGATCCTCTACCCGAACCATTGGAATCCTATTTGTCAAACAAGACAAGTTTCCCTACATGTTTTGAAGGACTCTCTCTACTTCTCCTCTCGCTGCCTCATCTCCTCGGTGCCTTTGGCGATGTTGAGGAAGCCCATTTGGCCATCGCGGACCCATGTACGCATCACACAAGTGTCTAGTTAGTACTTAAGCATCATCCAAAAAATATTTTTGTTTTACTATACAAAAATACGCAAAAAAAATGAAATATTTAAAAACATTGACATATCTATGTCCCTATAGGTGGTCCCTAGTGGTAGTGGCATGTTAGGGTTCCCTCTGAAGTTGATCCCTACATAGGGGTAGTCATCTAGAGAAATGACATGTCGCCTCCACCAGTGAAAGAAATCATCGTTGTAGGGTGTGGGCGCCCTACCTCCCCTCTATCGTCTCATTACCTCGGTCCATTGTGCCATGGCTAGATCATGAGGTCCTCTTGGAATGATCTTGAATATAGGTCCCAAACCTGGAACCCACTCAAAGAAAAAACTACATAATATAGAGGCAAACCCGAAGTTCCTCTTACCACCCTGTTTTCACTCTGTCAATTGGCTCTTCATATTATCCAGTAGTGAGGTACACCAATCATATACAGTGGGTCTCAAGAAATCTACAACATAGAACATGAGAGCCCTCGATGTCTGATGCAACAAAACTGATCCTTTGATCCTGGTCAACATGAGGACAACAATCTTGAGGATAATATTGTTTATCGATCAGATGGGGAGTTGACTCCCGACCTTCGGGGTCCCTGCTACATAGTGAGAATCTATGTACTCCTCTATATTCATACCTCCCCTAGCTCCTCGAGCTTTGAGGTTGACCACCTCACCCTGACTTGATAACCCATTCAAAAATTATATATCCTCAACTTCAATCCTCAATGGTTGCCCATTGAGGTTGAATCTCTCACTGTCAGGATCCTAATAATCCACGAGCATCTCAAATAACCTCACTTGGGCCCTCATCCCTTTGAGTGCCCAAAATTTATACAAGGCGCATATTTTCAAGACCATTTTTCCCCCCAAATCTCTATCCACAACAACATCTACCTCCTCATGCTCCCTTTCCCTCCATTCTAGCACCATTCTGCCAGATAGAAATCAATTTTTGAGTTAGCAACCATAGGAAACATTGTTTACATACTTATACATGGGTTGTTGCATTCACATTCATGTATAGGGATGAGTAAACGTGCCCTTTATTTTACACAGTCGCGTATAACCTCACGTATATGTGACCCGATGAATGGTAGCCCGCGTACACCAAAATAATCAATTTTCACCATAATTTACTCAAATTTTGAAACCTAATTTAAAAATCTAATCCACTAGAAAGGAAGAGGAGGGAAAGAGGAATTACTTGGTCCAGACAGTTTCTAATTTCATCTTCTGAAGCTCCCGCATTCACCAGTTGAAGATCGTAGGTAATTTGGTCCAATTTTCACTATTTGGGTAAAAAGTCAAAATGACATAGTAATTTTTGGTTTTGTTACTATTTATAGTAGTTTTTACCCACTTTCTATAGTTTCGAGTCATTTTTTCACCTAATGGACTAATACAATAGTGGATTGAGTTGGTTTTTGTAGTTTTCACCAGGGATTCTTGCGGATTTCAATGTTATGTTGACCGTTCGTAACCACGGGCAGGTATTTTCACTACCCAACATATAGGATAGGTATCCCTTCCACCATGCACTTTTGCATTTTCCTATAATTGTCACTTATATGCCTTAGGTACGAACCCATTTCTTGTGACACAAAACCTTCCATCTGCTACAAGATGTGTCGTTATCAAGTGGTAGAGACTTACCAAACATGGGTGCCCTAGTTAGATCTTCTACTTCATTTGGTGCTCATGCAAAGATTTTTTTTGTAGGACCAAGAGTCCCTTATAGTCAATACATGACTTTATGTTGAGCCTCATTTCTCACTCATAAACATGTTGCCTTATACCTAGAGGACTCCCAACCGAGTTTAATTTAACCTATTTTCCAACTTGTCTTCAAAAAGAGAAAATATTGCCAAGTGAACTTGTCTCTTTCACACTCGTAAATTGGATTTGAAAGGACATCTATTTGGTACAATTTTATCCCTTTTTCACACCAAGTAGACTAAATATCATGAAAAAATACATTTTTTGGCGTCAAGATGTGATTGCATCTCATGCCCTTACTTGTAGTATTTAGACTATAGCCGGTTCTCACTTTATGTTATAAACCATTTTGCCTCAGTGGTTTTTCATCCTCAACCAAGAAGAGCCTCGTTTATATCCTTCGCAATTTGACACCCTATACCTAGGAGGGAGCATTCCCTTGAGTGTCCATCTCCCGCATACATATCCTTTCATTGAGCATAGGTATGTTCCACTGCTGGAACTAGTTTTGCTTACTTGCAACACTCGTTTCCTCCTATGTATCATAGCGTTCATTTGCCTATGAAAAAAAAATATATGGGAGGGAAGGGAGTATTATCTTATATTGGCAGCAGTCGTGTCGCCTTTGAACAGAGAAAAAAGTTATTGAGTCCATTTGTCATCATAATTTTTGGTTTAGCATGGCCTTAGGAAGCTAAGCTCATTACAGAGACTTTTCTGGACCCACTGGTTACTCTTCCAGTCCCTATGGAGAATATCATTGATACCTCCTGCATCTCATGGTTTCATCATTGAGTCTATGTTGTCGGATTCTTCCATATGTCTCATGCTATTGTTCAAAGGAAGTCTATCAACCTGTGTCGGCCATTCCTTAGAACTCTTTACTTTTCATGTCGATCATACCCTCAATTTGTCTTAGAATCACATTATACTGTAGTCCTATCATGCACCCTAGTCCTACTTTCATCATTGGTAGGTAACCTTGAATCTAGCAGTCGACATTTCATCATTGGTCATTGACTGGGTGGTTTCCCTTATGTTAGATGGAAAGACATCTATTCACACATTGGGATTTGTGCAATGTCTTGGATGCCATTAGCCTTATTGGTGGTTTCCTCTCCTTTGTCATCAATTTTCCTCATTGGCTGCTATTTAGAGGGTCTTTTTCATGTACTACTTGCACTTGGCACATGCAAAAGATGCACAAGTTTGTTGGTTCATGAACATGTTCTTCATTCGATTTCCTCGAAATCATGAAGCTCCTGCTTTGTACCTCATGTTGAATGATGAGATATGCCTTAATGCTCTCCTTTCAGCAGGTCTCCTTCCATCAAATTCAACTCATCTATTCTGGAAACAAGACCTAGAGTCTTATGGGTACCTTGAGGCTTACTTTCATTAGTGGAAGGTTCTCCTGCCATTGACAGTTGGGAATACATCAATGTCATATGATCGATGGATTCTTCAACTGTTCGACCCCAACTCCTTTATTCACACTTGTAAGAATGTACTCGGTGCCTTGATACCTACTTTCATTATCGGTAGGCTATCTCACATTTGTTAATGGTATACCTTAATGACTGGTAATCAAACAATGTCTCATTATGTTCGACCTCAACTCCTTTATTCAAATGATGTAGACTTGCACCTTTGGAGGATTGTGTAGAATACTTGAAGGCATCAGTATGTGGATGCAGCTCTCCTAAGTTGTTTCTTCCTTTTCATTGGACTAGTACCTACATGACTTTAGTGATCATAAGAGATCAGATTGTACTCCATTGTATACAGATATCTTCAAATTCATTTTGAGACTGGTTCTACTGGGCCTTGTCCGTGACTATGACAACCTTTGGCATGTAACTGCGTTTGTATTTGCCTATTCATGGTCGTGAACAATTGTTTGGTATATTTTCACATGGAACTGCATTGTAATTCAAATTGGCAGCCACATATGCAAATTCAGTGCAAAATGTAATGAGCAACTAGTTCTTCTACTTGGTTCCCCATCACTCCACTTCTGGGTTTTTTATAATGTATTTCATCCATCACAGATACTCCTATGACCTCACAAATTAGGGGGCATCTTTTATAGCATGATTTTCCTCACCCTATGCAATCTTGCACAGAAGGCCTTTTTCCATTTCCCTACGCAAACTTGTCATCCCTTTTTGCAAATCCCAGAGCTAAAAATACATTTTTTTCGACATGTATGCACCTTTACTACTATACAACATGTGTATATGCAGGCTGCACCACTACAACCTGCGTACATCGAGATTTGTGCCCAAAAATGAAAAATGGTGTCGAGTTTCCATGTCACGATAGGAGATCTATGATCCTTGGCCTTCCAAATACTGGAAATGTTCTGACTCGGCCCTTCAGTTCCATTTGAAGGCTATAAATGGGCCAATTTGACCTATAGAAAGAAGGAGAAAGAATTCAACTTTGAGAGAAAAGTTACTCTGGAGAAATTATTTACTTCATATTGAGTCTGAATCCCTTTTTCCTTTAAGTCTGAACATAGTGCTCAGCCCCCAAGCTCCTCCCTTGTTGATTGAGAACTTCATTGTCTCTCTTCTATGAGATTTTCTTTTATGGAGGATTGAAGTGGCGGAGACCCAGCTTGAAGGAACTTAGTTTCTCGGTTCTGAACCGTGCCGACACGGAAGTCTGTAACTTTTTCACTTTTGTTGATCATATATTAATAGAAGTACTCTTTTCCCATCCAATTGATATCTTGAAAATATTTTAATTATTATCCATGGGCGTATTTGTTATGTATATTAATGGATTATGTTATCAAATGTGCTAACATCTTGTATTATCACCATGTGCTTGATTTGCTTGGTTGTTGAGAACTAGTTGCAGGTATATTTCCTTGGGTCAAGTGCATAATCGTGGACTTCATCAAACATCTGGACGAGGTAGGCCTTTCATCTTGTCTCACTGGAATATTTGTTTATATATCATACTTGAGAATATAGTTGATTTCTGCAGTCATTTATGTCTGTTGTGGTTTACCCTAGCCATAGAGAGATTTTCCTCGTAACAAATATATTCTATAGTGAGTATCCAAATTAAGTTAGACTAGTTGCAATGGATAGTGGAAAGTATGTAGTATTTCAGGTGCAATTTTAAAAATAATATATCACATTTTCTGCATTTGGTACAGTTTACAAGTACGCTCTCTTGAAAAGGACAAAAATCATCAAGGTGTGGGGAAGTTACCATAAATTCCACTTGGAACATATAATTTTGATCAGACCTGTGGAATTTCAAAGATGAAATATCAAAGAACTACAGAACAAAATTTTAGACCCAGAAGGGTGGAAATTTTAAATATACGACAAAAGAAAGGTCATCTAGTAGAACAACCTCCAAATCATGGTTTAAAAGGTGCGTTTTTTTTTTTTTTTGGAAATTAGCAAATCTTTTGACTAGAAGATCCAATTAGGGTGATTCAAAAAGTAGAATAAAGTGGGATAAAGGGAGTATCACATAAATTTTTGAGAAACTTAGGTTTTTTTAGATACAGACGTGTTTCAAAATCTCTGAATATAGGAGTCATCGTTACTGGTCAACACTACAACCTGGGGACAATGTGGTTCTTCCACGTACCTAGAGTATATCAGAAGGCCCCTTTTGAATGGTTGTGCATTAGAAAACACCACTACTGATCATTTGAGATCCTACTTACCTGGTGTATATCGAGATACCCCCTAGAATCTTGAGACTTACTGAGTAAACCTTTTGGTCATCTTGTTGCTATAGTACACCGAGAAAAATACTAGGGGAGATCAGTCTCTAGTACCTGGGTAGTTGGATAGTATGGCTAAGGGAATGGTCAATCCTCCTTAGTTAGTTCCCTGAGATATTGGTATGAGAATTATTGTTGGAACCCACATGTATATCAGAGTGCTATAGCACCTGACACTCCATTTTATGTGAGGACCTCTGCCTAAGCCAATAAGGAATTCCTACCTTGTAGTGATACTTGGCCAACATGCCACCAAAAAAGGGAACTTCTACACCAAATAATCCTTCAGACAATCCTACTTGGAATCCTGATGAAGGTGAAGAAATGCACAGGAACACAAATGAATTACAAAAGAAGGCAGTAACAAAAGATGAACTATAAGGGATGATGGATTCAACTAAAGCTAAGATATAAGCGATAATGGATACTAAGATGGATGGTTTAAAAGGGGAAATCATGAAAGGATTGAAAAAGTTTCTAATAGAGAGGCCACCTGAAAGTGAAAATGTATCCCATGAAATTCATGATGAGGACACAAGGAAGATGAATCAAGACTGGAGAAACTCCAACTTTGGGTTGAAGACCAACCACTTTCCTAAGATTGATATGAGGAAGTTTGATGGTAAGGATCCAATCACATGGATACTCCAGACTGAGCAGTTCTTTGATCTACATGATGTGCCACACACACAAAAGGTACAAATTGCATCTTTATATTTAGAACCCAATCAATTTGTGTGCTATCAATGACATTTTTCTCACAAATGACTTGTCACTTGGACAATTTTCATGGAAGAAATGATATCACACTATGAGGATACAAGGAGAAATACCTTCTTCAGCCAATTGATAAATCTCAAGCAAAAGCGTTCAGTTGTGGAGCACATTGATAACTTCCAAAGATTGAATATAAAGGTAAAAATATTCTAGATGAGAACTTGATTGATGTATTCATAGGAACTTTAAAGGATAAAATTCAATATGAGGTTCACCTTTGGGAACCAATATCATTGGAGAATGCGTTTAGAGTGGTGATAAATGTTGAAAGTAAAAATCTGGCTATGGCTACTAGAAGGACCACTCCTAACATCTATCGAGAGAATAATGTTCCTTCTTCTAAACCACCTCAACCTACAAGGTTGACACCTGAACAATTGGAGGAAATAAAATAAAAGGGTGTATGCCTTAATTGTGACAACAAGTACAGTAGAAGACATATGTGTGGTGAGAAGAAATCATTCTACATATCTTGTGAAGAGGAACAAGAACATGAACAAGAACAAGAGCCATCTCAATATGAAAAAGTAGAAGAGATTTATTATGAAGATTTAACTCCCACCATATCATTTAATGTATTGGCTATAATTAACACGCCTCAAACCCTCAATATCAAAGGATATATCAAAAATAAAAAGGTAATAGTCCTAATTCATTCTGGTAGTACTCATAATTTCATTCACTATAAATTAGCCAAATCTCTCAATTGTTTTATATATCCAGCGCCAGAGTTTCAAGTAATGATTGCAAATGGAGGAACTATCAATTTCTCAGGAAAATGCAATAAGATCAATCTCACTGTGAGGGGATATGTAATGAATAGTCCAATGATTTCTATACCCATGGGTGGTGTTGATGTCATACTAGGAGTCCAATGGTTACAATCATTGGGAACACTGGATTTTAATTTTCAAGAAATTTTCATGAAATTTTCATTGGAAGGAAAGGAAATTGATTTAAGGGGTATCACAGGAAAACCCAGTAAGGTGATAATCTCTAATGGCGTGACAAAATTATTGAAAAAGGGACACCAGTGTGTAATTTTACAACTATTCTCACTAGATTTTCAACATCTAAGCCATCTATTCCCCTAGATCTCCAAGGGATTATTGATAAGCATTCCAAAGTATTTGAAGATATTCCCAGAGGTCTTCCACCCACTCACGATCATGATCATGCTATTCAACTAATTCCTGGGAGTGTTCCTCCTAACATCATACCTTACATATACCCTTATGCCCATAAGAGTGAAATTGAGCGTATGGTTGAAGAAATGTTAGAGGCTGGAATTATTAGACCTAGCCAAAGTTCTTACTCTACACCAATGGTAATGGTACTCAAGAAAGAGGGCTCATGGAATATGTTTCCATATTATAGAGAGCTCAACAAGATCACCATTAAAGACAAGTTTCCCATTCCCTTCATTGATGAAATGTTAGATGAACTACATGGAGGAATATACTTCACAAATTTGGATCTTCGTTTAGGGTATCATTAAATTAGAATGAAGGAAGCAGATATCCCAAAAACAACATTCAGAACTCATGAAGGCCATTATGAATATTTTCTCATGCCTTTTGGCCTTACGAATGCACTTTCCACATTCCAAGGGTTGATGAGTTCCATTTTCAATCCCTTTCTTCGAAAATTTGTGTTAGTATTTTTTGATGATATACTAATCTATAGAAAGTCTTGGGAGGATCATGTTTGACATGTTGACAGGGTGATACAACTACTAAAGGAGCAACAACTATATGCCAAACCATCCAAATGTTTCTTTGGGGTGAAGGAGGTATAATATTTGGGTCATATTGTATCTCATGAAGGTGTCAAAGTATACCCTAACAAGATTAATGCCATGATGGACTGGCTGATTCACAAAACTTTAAATAATCTTAGAGGATTTTTGGGTTTGACAGGTTACTACCGCAATTTTGTTCGGAACTATGGAATAATAGCAACACCTTTAATGACATTAACTAGGAAGGATGCATTTTCATGGAGTCTAGAGGCAACTCAAGATTTTGAACAACCTAAAGAGGCAATTTGCAAAGCTCCTATCTTGACCACACCAGGCTTCACAAAAACCTTTATTATGGAATATGATGCCTCAGTAAATGGCATTGTTTCTATTCTAATGCAAGAAGGAAGGCCCCTTGATTTTGAAATTCAGCCACTCGAGGGAAAGGAATTACACAAACCCATTTATGAGAAGGAAATGATGGAAATAATACATGCATTGAAGCAATGGCACCCTTACCTAATAGGTAGGAACTTCAAGGTCAAAACAGATCATGACAATCTTAAATACTTCTTGGAAAAAAGACTATATTTATAAGAACAACAAAAATGGGTGACCAAGATGTTGGGTTATGATTTTGAAATCATATGCAAAAAATGGAAGCAAAATGTTGTGGTAGATGCACTCTAAAGAAAGGATGAAGATGTTGAGGGCTTTCTCTGTGCTATCTCTATCATCCAACCTAATCGGATAACAAAAGCAACGGATGAATGGAAGAATAGAGAATGTGTGGACTCTCATTCAAAGGTTGTAGAAGGATTCCAGTGCATCAGATACATTTACTTGGAAGAATGATTCCCTATGGTACAAATATTGCTTATATTTATGTAAGAACCCCCAAATAAAACAAAAGGTGATTTTATAATTGCACACCTCTTTGGTAGGACAGAACTCGGGATTTTTGAAAACCTATCACAAGGTCAAGAAGGATTGTTTTTGGGGATGGCCTTAAAACTAATGTTCAAAGGTTTGTGGGAAAATGCTTGGTTTGCTAAAAAAATAAGGTAGAAACAATTAATACCCCAGGTATTTTACAACCATTAGCCATCCCAAGTCAGTGATTGTAGGAGGTTTCCATGGATTTCATCATAGGGTTACCGAAGTCTGAATGAAAGAGTGTCATCATGGTGATTTTTGATAGACTTACCAAGTATGCACACTTTTTTGCACTCTTGCATCCTTTCAAATCCAGTATAGTTTCCATTGCATTCATGGAGACAATTCAAAATCTACATGGAAGCCCAAAGTTTATTGTAAGTGACAGAGATCCCATCTTCACTGGACATTTTTGGACATAATTATTTTCTTTTTTAGGTGATCAATTGGTTCATATCTCATCTTATCATCCTCAATTTGATGGAAAAACTGAGATAGTGAACAAATTTCTAGAAGGCTACCTTCATTGCTTTGTCTCTGATAAACAAACACAATGGTTCAAGTGGTTACCCTTGGAAAAATGGTGGTATAACACTTCCTTTCATACTGCAACAGAACTGACACTATTTATGGTGCTCTATGGATATCACCCATTGTCCATCACTTCTTCTCTAAAATAAAAATCGAAGGTTCAAGTAGTGGAAAATCACATCAACAACAAGTTCTCCAACTCTTAAAGGACAACTTGACCATGGCACATAATCGCATGAAACAAAAATAATATCAACATCATAGTGAAAGAAGTTTTGAAGTAGGGGATTGGGTATTTTTAAGAATACAACCATACAAACATATGTCCCTCAAACAATATAAGAAGGATAATAAATTATCACTGACATACTATGGCCCTTATAAGGTGTTGCAAAATATTGGTACTATGGAATACAAATTGGAGTTGCTTGTATCTTCGTGAGTACACCCAGTTTTCCATGTTTCATGATTAAATAAGGTTATAGGTGACAAGATCTCAGTTCAAACTATATTTCTAGAACTTGACGAGGAAGGAAAAATCATATTGGAGCCTGAAGCTTCCACTGACATAAGAATCCTCCAGCTGAGGAATAAATCCATTTCAGAGTATCTCATTAAGTGGAAGAAACTACCTACTGAAGATTTTTCTTGGGAAGATGAGTCTTTTATATAGAAGCATCCAGAATTACTCAAGCATTGTAGACAACACTTGTCTGAAGGGGAAGGGCATGTCAATCCCTAAATAGTGGCACATTACCCCTTAATTGGGGAATATTACATTAGTATTGTTATTTTATTTATGGTGGCTTGGGTCCATTAGTTGTAATTGTACCTCCTAGTCTCCTATATATAACAAGGAGACATTTTCATTTGGAATCATATTGTATTTGTGAATTTGTGTGATTTATAAGGAGGTTCCCCCCTCGAATAGGCTTGTTATCTGAAATTATATCTTTTTCAAGGTGTGGAGTACTTATTCTTATATTTTTATGCTAATTCTATATTTTTTTCCTAAAATGTGATAACATTTTGGTGTCATTGTTGGGGAGGATTTTGAATCCTTTCTAATCCATAACAAAATTTGGCAAGGTATTCCAGAAGTGTTTGCCTATATATTTCTTGGAGACTCCATTTGAGGGAAGTTCCCTTTTCACTTTTGATGATATTTTTTTGAAGTTAATTTGGCGATTCCATTGAGGTATTACCCTAAGTGATGGAAGTATGTCTCTGTGGCACTTTCATGAGACATACAAAGCTTTGGATGTTGATTTCATTTATTTTTATCCAAACAAATGCTCAATGAGATGGTTAGACAATATCCCTAAGTTTGATGGTGATCCATTTTCGTCCATTGCACATATTGTCGAGTTTACTAAATTTATTTTATGTCAGGGTATAGAACATGAATATGTGATAGTACAGTTATTTCTCTTGTAGCTTGAGGAGAAGCAAAGAGATTGGATCATACATTCTTGAAAACATAAAAGTGTATCTTCTTCAATGGTTCTTATCCAATAATTCCTTGAGTATCGGGGCCCTAGAACTCGGAAATTTGAAGATACTATACAATACCTCGAAGATTCCTTTATAGGACAAGGTTTACCCTTGGACCCTACTAAATACTTGAGGGAAACAATTATTCAAAATCCCAGCGAGAACACAATTGGGGAAAAAATGATAAGGATACTAATGAAGAAAGTTTTGAGTGTCTCAAGGAAAACGTAGAATAATACAATGGGTTTTGTGAACAATTACTAGAGCACTGCCATAATTTAAACAACAAGAAATTGTGATTTCGTGCACATTTATGCAATCAGATTCTGGTGAAAAGGGATAAAATGTAGAATAGTTAGACAACGCCTTAATTAGAAATGTTATTGCAACAAAAAAATAGCAATCATGATCATGATAACATTGACAAAGGGAAAATAGATGCATCTCGTGAAGATGTGCTTAATAGAGACAAACATGGTATGGTGAATGTATATATGTATGATGGGGAACATTAAATTAAACGCAACATATAGAGTATTTAATTTTTTCTACTAAACTAACAAATTTGATTACATTATTGAATTTTTCTTGTTATATATGCTTCAATTAATGAGGTTGTTGGTGGTGAATTAAACACTATATATAGAGTGCTTAATTTTGTATACTATACTAACAAATTTGATTATACTTGTAACTTTTCTCATTACAAATGTTGTGGTTAATGAGATTTGTTGATGGATATGGTAATTATATGTATAATGAAGAGTAAATTTTGACGTCACATCAATAATTTTTATGTTGATATGATATATTTAATATAAGTGCTTTGTTTTTATTCTAAGGTGGGTTCTACTTAGATTAGACCTAAATGTGTTTTGTGTTATAATAGTTAAATTTATTTAATATTAAAAACGGTAATGAGTGGATTTTAAAATTCAAATAAAAAAAATAAAATCAGTATGTAATTGTGCCACAAATGGAAAAGATACACAAGTAACTCTACAAATAAAACAATCCTTTCAAGGTTTATTCCAAAGTTATGGCTATAAATGAATTCAAATTTACCAAAGATATGACTCTACTCAGTAGATATGAATTGTATGGATTGGTAAAATGCCAGGTCTTTTGAAAGGGTAACTCGCATTGCTACACACAATCCAAGATCAATATGTACAGGTTATAAAGACTCTAACATACCACTCACTAAGTAGAAATAAGAAAAGTTTAACTTCTATCAATCAAACCTTAAATATGAAACTTTCTATTGATCATATCCTATGGCATGGGAGTCAACTAAAGACACCATTCTTATTAATTCGGTACATTACAAAATTTTAGAAGATTATAAGATTTAAGTGGGTTGTATGAGGCTCAACAGATTCTCCATAATTAGATCTTGTTCTATTTATTAAACTGAAATTAATACTCTCAACTATCGAATAGATTGGACTCCTAATGTCAGCTCCAAAATTGGATTCTTACTGACATGTTTATTCGTTTATTTCTAATTTCTAACACATATCCTCTGCCATGTTAAGGTTTTCTATGATCCACCTAAAGACACACATTCTTATTATTTCGGTACATTGATTACATTGAAAAAATGGCCAAATTGTATGTTGAAAAGCAACTCATATATATAGATTTACAAATTGAATCAAACACTTAGATGAGAGAGGTTAATGAAGAAGGTGAAGGTGGATTCAGGGTGAACTAAAACCTTAGGCCATCTTAGCTAAATATGATATGTTCCTAACAGTAAACCCCACAAAGTAAAAAAGAGCTGAAAAAAATGTTTTTTCTTCTTCTAGTCAAACAATATGGAACATTTTACAGACCATCCACAAACCTCTATAAAAAAAAAACAGTCACACAAAAATTTGGGAAGGAGGTAGGTTTTTCCATTAAAGAGATATAACCTAATATAGATGTAATTCTAATCATAAAAATAATCAACCTTTCTTGTGTCGAAGTTTTAGGTTTCCACATTCAGGTGCTTAGGTTTCCATAGTCAAGCGCTTAGATTATCACCCACTGATATAGCTCTATTTATAGATCCAAATCCAACTATCGAGATAGTTCATCTCATTTACTTTGTTGACCCAAAAGTAAATAATCCAGTAAAGGAAAAAGTGAAGGCAGGAGAAGCAAAGATGGAAGCATAGCTACTAGGACCTGTAAATGATCACGCAGATGCATACCCATGGCCAACAAAGCGAAGAGAAATGGTGAAGGACATTAATTAAGAGAAACCAACTAGCTTCAAGGTAGCATGAGTGGTAAAAAATCCATAGGAAGGGACAACAGGAAAGGATATAACACCATTAACAAAGGCAGGGGAGTAGGAAGCTAAGGTGGTAAAAACACAAGTAACAGTAGCATGAATTTTCCCTAAGGTGGTGATAAAAGCACGAGTAACATGACCAGTGTAATGCCTCAAGTGTTGTTTTACACTTATTGTTCTTATTTTATGTTATGCCTATAATGTTTTTGTTTTTCTAAAAATGTAAAGAATCACTTAGAAGATAAATGAGATGCATGCATGCAAGATTTTGTCTTGATAATTGTGTACTGTGTTTTGACATAAGGACATGTCCATCTTTACATGGATTTTTTTTTAATTTGAAATTTAATGACATATTACTCAAGAAGTATTTTTGAAACCAGAATTCACGATTCAATATTTAATTCTTCAAATAATGTAAAAATTAATTTCATTATTGGAAAAGATTACCAATTCTTTATGGAATACTTTCATGGATTATGATCTAATTTCATGAATTCCTGCCTAGAAATCTAATTGGAAAATATTACCTTCCTAGAAATATAATTGGAAAATATTACTTGCCTGGGACCAACAACAACCGCCAACCTCTCTTGCACCAGACTCTGAGTGACCACGACCGTGACAAACAACAACTTCCAACCTCTCACGCACTAGACTCTCAATGATCGTGACTGCGACCAAAAACAACTGGCAACCTCTCATGCACCAGATTCTCCGCAACCGAGACCACGACCAACAACGACCAACATTGACCAATGCTAGCCGTGACCAACCTCTCATGCACCAGACTCTCGACAGTTCGAAAAAGGGTGGACTAATCGATGTACGGGCTATATATAAAAAAAAATTCAACCGAAAGTTGTTTTCAGACGAAAACAACTTTCGACCAAAATATTCTTTCAGCCAAACATTATTTCGGCCGAAATGATGGTACCAAATGAAAATATCTGCCCCATTAGTAAGTTTTCGGCCAAAAGAATCTTTCGGTCGAAACATATTTCGGCTGAAAATATGTTATCATATGAAAAAAATCCATCTGAATAATATGGTACACGAAAATCGAGGGCATCGTCACAGTACCATTCAATTTGACGTCTAAAGGTTCGGCTGAAACATTTTTCAATATAAAAAACTTGACTTTCGGCCAAAAGAGTTATTAGTTTGGCCGAAAAAGGTCTCTAGGAATTTTGGAGACCCAATTCTCAAAAAAGTGTTACCCACCTTCATGATTTTACCCATCAATTTCATTACTCACGAGGAACTATTGTGTAAATTATCCAACGATTTTATGAGTTAGAAATAACAGATGTTAGAACAAAGTCTCAAGAATATGGAAAATATACAATGTAGTTGGCTAGTTTAAATATGGGTGACTTCGATGGAATCATGATTGGAAAACTTGAAATCAAGCCTGTATATTATTATTATCAGTTTGAATATAATTTTGAAGACCTTTGCAGTTTGAAATTCCATAACTAAGACCTATGCATTTCTGTAAAGTCTTAAGAAAGGATTGAAGACTTTATGGCTGGAAAGATTAGTATAGTAACTATATACTTTTATTAGTGAAATAATTTGAGTTGAAGGCCAAGTTTTGTTGGGAAAATGATGGTATGAACTAGCATCCTACACAATGCATTTATGTAAGTGTTTGATTTAAAGTTTGCATTTGAAAATCTTGAAATTCCTTTCTTGTTTTACAATTTCTGAGTAAAGCAATCAGATACAGAGTACATTATTCATTATTTCAGATAACTATTTATTTGAAGGGACTAATATTTTGTATTTGAACTTATTAGTTACTTGATTTGGTGAATTACTTCCTGGTTCTTGTAATTTTCTGTTCTGCTATGTCTAGATATATTCATAACCAAATCCTAGTTATCTAGGACTATATTAAACTTTATATTAGTTAGATTAAATATATATTTAATATAGTTAGATTATATTAATATTAGGTCATATATTTTCCCTTTGAACTAACTTTTCATAACATTAAAAGAAACTTTTGAGGTGGCAAACAGGCCCACATATTGGAGGACATCACTATACAAAATGAGTATCAGCTTTGTTATCACATTAATTCATGGGAAGAGTTAAATTTTTTTCTCCTAAAGAAATATGTAAAAGGATTAAATGGCGCACTATATGTTAAATTTCCTGACTTGTGCATATTATTTTAACCAAAGTTTCAAAACGAAAAGACTTTTTGTCATGTAGCGGGTAATTCCCACAGATCTTGATAGTGGCGACATACATCACATCATATATCAACAGTCCTCAATGCATTTCAGACCCCCCTAACCATTCGACCTTCAATGGCAGGGGGTCCAGAAAAGCAATTTATTCCCCCTTGGGCCCACCTAATGTGGTGCATGTTCATGATTTTGAACCCC
>JASDQU010590203.1:21497-38947 GCA_032191745.1 Picea mariana | reverse complement strand
TGATCACTAAAGTCATGTAGGTACTGGTCCAATGAAAAGGAAGAAACAACTCAGGAGAGTTGCGGCCACATACTGATGTCTTCAAGTCTTCTACACAATCCTCCAAAGGTGCAAGTCTACATCATGTGAATAAAGGAGTTGAGGTCAAACACAATGAGACATTGTTTGATTATCGGTCATTGAGGTATACCATTAACAAATGTGAGATAGCCTACCGATAATGAAAGTAGGTATCAAGGCACCGAGTACATTCTTACAAGTGTGAATAAAGGAGTTGGGGTCGAACAATTGAAGAATCCATCAATCAGGAGACATTGATGTTTTCCCAACTGTTGATGGCAAGAGAACCTTCCACTAATGACTGTAAGCCTCAAGGTACCCATAAGACTCTAGGTCTTGTTTCCAGAATAGATGAGTTGAAGTTGATGGAAGGAGACTTGCTGAAAGGAGAGCATTAAGGCATATCTCATCATTCAACATGAGGTACAAAGCAGGAGCTTCATGTTTTGGAGGAAATCGAACGAAGAACATGTTCACGAACCAACGAACTTGTGCGTCTTTCGCATGTGCCAAGTGCAAGTGGTACACGAAAAAGACCCTCTAAATAGTATCCAATGAGGAAAATTGATGACAAAGGAGAGGAAACCACCAATAAGGCTAATGGCATCCAAGACATTAACAAAATCCCAATGTGTGAATAGATGTCTTTCCATCTAACACAAGGGAAACCACCCAGTCAATGACCAATGATGAAATGTCGACTGCTAGACTCAAGGTTACCTACCAATGATGAAAGTAGGACAAGGGTGCATGATAGGACTATAGTATCATGTGATTCTAAGACAAATTGAGGGTATGGCCGACATGCAAAGTCAAGAGTTCTAAGGAATGGTCGACACAGGTTGATAGACTTCCTTTGAACAATAGCATGGGACATGTGGAAGAATCTGACAACATAGACTCAATGATGAAACCATGAGATGTAGGAGGCATCAATGATATTCTCCATAGGGACTAGAAGAGTAACCAGTCGGTGGAGAAAACTCTCTGTAATGAGCTCAACTTCCTAAGGCCATGCTAAACCCAAAATTATGATGACAAATGAACTCAATAACTTTTTTCTCTATTCAAAGGCGACACGACTGCTGCCAATATAAGATAATACTCCCTTCCCTCCCATATATTTTTTTTCATAGACAAATGAATGCTATAATATAAAGAAGGAAACGAGTGTTGCAAGTAAGCAAAACTAGTTCCAGCAGTGAAACATACCTATGCTCAATGCAAGGATATGTATGCGGGAGATCAACACTCGGGGGAATGCTCCCTCCTAGGTATAGGGTGTCAAATTACGAAGGATATAAATGAGGCTCTCCTTGGTTGAGGATGAAAAACTACTGAGGCAAAATGGTTTATAACGTAAAGTGAGAACTGGCTATAGGCTAAATACTACAAGTAAGGGCATGAGATGCAATCACATCTTGACGCCAAAAAATGTATTTTTTCATGATATTTAGTCTACTTGGTGTGAAAAAGGGATAAAATTGTACCAAATAGACGTCCTTTCAAATCCAATTTATGAGTGTGAAAGAGACAAGTTCACTTGGAAATATTTTCGCTTTTTGAAGACGAGTTTGAAAATAGGTTAAATTAAAATCGGTTGGGAGTCCTCTAGGTATAAGGAAACATGTTTATGAGTGAGAAATGAGGCTCAACATAAAGTCATGTATTGACTATAAGGGACTCTCGGTCCTACAAAAAAAATCTCTGCATGAGCGCCAAATGAAGTAGAATATCTAACTAGGGTACCCATGTTTGGTAAGTCTCTACCACTTGATAATGACACATCTTGTAGCAGATGGAAGGTTCTGTGTCACAACGAATGGGTTCATACCTAAGGCATATAAGTGACAATTATAGGAAAATGCAAAAGTGCATGGTGGAAGGGATACCTATCCTATATGTTGGGTAGTGAAAATACCTGCCTGTGGTTACAAACGGTGAACATAACGTTGAAATCCGCAAGAATCCCTAGTGAAAACTATAAAAACCAACTCAATCCACTATTGTATTAGTCCATTAGGTGAAAAAATGACTTGAAACTATAGAAAGTGGGTAAAAAATGTTAGCGTCGAAAGTCACTCCCGGATTGCCTGCAGGAGCGAAGCCCGACACCCATCAGTTTAATGTAATGATTTGTTTATAAGGGGATGATCAAATGGAGATAATGGCTCGAACGATGTGGTTCCAACTCCGAAACTAGGCTAGGCATGCATGGGTAGGTGAGG
The DNA here is from genome assembly GCA_032191745.1 of Picea mariana. Lineage (NCBI taxonomy): Eukaryota > Viridiplantae > Streptophyta > Pinopsida > Pinales > Pinaceae > Picea > Picea mariana. Next base: position 36,659 of record JASDQU010590203.1, on the reverse strand, counting down.
TCTTAGATAACTTCAGACAGTGAGTTGTAGAAAGGGTGAGTAGGGGGGAGACTTGTATCAGGGAGATGCAAAGTCCTGTTATAAACATCGGGTTTCTAACAGGATATAGAAGAAGACATCTAAACGCAATATCTTATTACATTCGGACGCGGAAAACTAGAGAAAACAATAACGCCATAATAAATCCTTTATCATAACATAATTGCTATAATACGTGCAAATCAGTCGAACACAAACTCTCTTAGCATGAGATGAAAACCAGATGGATTGAGAAGACTGTCTGTCATTAAACAAGAAATCGTACATACAGGTGCATAACCAGAGAACTAGAGTGTGTTAAAAATTTTACAATCGGGAGCTCTGCTCTACCATCGATATCCCCTGCAAAATACAAAGACTGAGTTTATATATACTCAGAGAAAATCACCTAACAGAGGCGTGCTCAGTTTCCCAAGGCTTGGTGTCCCTTTAGTCAAACTCATACTGATATCTCTCTTTAAGTGCCACCTTAACTACGCATGGCTCCTGTAAGGAGGGTAGCTAAACCATTAAGTGTTGGGCTAGCATGCGTAGACTTCCCAGTCGAGTTGAGGACTTCGGCATGGCGTCTTTGAGAAAATCGATACACAGGACTTCCTCGGGTAGACGGTTTGCCAAACCCTCCATCCCTTACTTAATGAATGAAAGGAGGTTTCAACCACCTGCTCTTGTTGTCATTTACTCCAGGTGAGAAACAGTATGGAGATCGGGTCTGATGGCACTCGGAGACCACGACGATCCTCTCTGTAACTGAACTCGGTGCTTCGGCCTTTTTTTTTACGTAGCTTCTCTCCTTTTCCAAGTGATCACGGACTGTGACCACGTGAATATTCTGATGGCACTTTTCGGCGTTCGCGAATATGAAGGGGTTGATCCTTGATGATTGAAATCGCGATGATCGATATGCCGAGATGGCTTAATCGTGTGCCAGGTGTCTGCTTCAAATGGACGGCTGAGATTGCCCCCTGATACTGTGGGCCCAATCTTTAAAGGTCTTTTCCCTTTCGCGATTCGTGAGTTCATGGGTCAAAGACCCTCGGCTCCCTTTTCTAAACTGTCGATCCCCGAGATGGCGATGCAGGCAGGGCTCCCTTTCTGGTCAGCGCTCTCCACATGTAACCGTTGGCTAGGGCCCAAGTATTCTCACCTCTCACTAATCGGGACCTCGCGAGTTGGAGTATCACACTTTGGCATTCTCCCTTCGCGAAGTCTTGAGACGCGATGGTCAGCGACGGTTGACCTCCTCCAGACACTTTTGTAACTCAGAATCTCACGCAATCAAAAGGATGTGGTCTGCCCTTCGAACTTACGAACCCCGAGCTCGAGAGATAACACTGCGCTTGAAATTCTTGCGATCAACGACCCTTGTAACTTTGCGAGTGCCTCCTGAAGGATTCCGACCATTGACTTCCTTAAAACTTTAAGCGCTATACTTGACGCGACTCGGTTAATCTGTAATTACCCATCAATCATTGTTCTGCTCTGTCACTGAATCCTTTCCACTGAATAATGAAATGCCTGCTCGCTTGATTTTAAGTTCGAAAATGACTTCTTTTATGCGCTGCACTTGGGCGCTCCTCGGGCAACCTGTAGACCTGTGTATCCCGATACCAAAGACAAGAAATGTTGCTAACATTAGGCTCCATGGGGGATAGAGTCGTCCCTGTGATTCTCTAAGGACTCATTTTGCAGTTCCAGTGCCTTGCTGTTGGGATATGGAGTCATTTACTAAGCCGAAATGATAAAAGTAAAAAACGAAGAACAAAAAGGACGATATTTAAAAAACATAGGAGCCACCGTAGGCTCAGACGAAACATTTTTTAAGAAAGTGCCCATTTACTGGGTTGCCGAAAACTTCTTCACCTTTCAAATATTGCAACCGATATGTGTTATTTGAGAAAACCTCAGAGATTTTGAAAGGCCTGATCCACAGGGCTTCAAATTTTTCATGTTTGCCCTTATCTTGTTTAGGAGCATCCCATTTCAATACCAGGTCTCCTACCTAAAATTCTTCCTTCTTGGCCTTCTTATCGAAAACCTGCTTGATCCTTTGCTGATGATCCTAAATTCTGTCCATTACCTGCTCTCTGGCCTATTGGACTTCTACCAGTTGATGAATCCTTCTGATCATGTCATTGGGCTCTTCTTGATAATCTTGGAAGAATTTCGCCACAGGAATGGCCAGCTGAGAAGGGAAGACAACTTTTGCTCCATAAACTAACTGGAAAGGGGAGATGCCTATAGATTTCTTTGTGGTCACCCGATCAGCCCATAGAGCGAATTTCAGCTTCGAGTTCCAAGCCCTTTTTTTGTCTTCCAACAGTCTTCTGATGATCCTTATGAAACTTTTGTTGGAGGACTCTGCTAAACCATTGCCCTGTGGATAATATGGGGTGGAGTGAATTAGTTTGATCCCAAACTGCTCACAGAACTTGGCTAATGGCTCAGACCCGAAAGCGGCTACGTTAGCAGTGACAATATTACTTGGGCAGCCGAACCTTGTGATGAGGTCCTCCAGGAACCGAACAATTACCTTGTGGGAAGCACTCCTGGTAGGGATGGATTCTATCCACTTAGTAAAGAGATCCGTGGCCGTCAGGATCCATCTGTGTTGCCCACTGGAAGCAGGGTGGATTTCTCCAATAAAATCCAGGCCCCATTGCTAGAAAGGTCTCGAAACAACCACAGGCTGCAAAGGCAGAGCCTTGAGCTATTGCTTTCCTGAAAATCTTTGGCATGTGATACAGGCTCTAACTCCTCTATGGATATCAGCGAACAAGGTGGGCCAGTAGTATCCAGCTCTGAGAATTTTCTGGGCTGTAGTCTTCCAGGAAAGGTTCCCTCCACATAGGCTGTTGTGAAACTCAACCATGATCCTGTCGGCCTCTTGTGGATCCATGCATTTTAAAAGCACCCCCAGGGGGTCTTTCCAGTAAAAAATTTGATTAATAAGGCAGTACCTGACTGCCCTGAGCTTAAGAGCTCTTGCTTTGTTTCTTTGCAGGCCATCTGGGAGCCGCAACTCCTGCAGAAAATATATGACATCATTATACCAAGGACATCGAGCCAATGGGGGCTCTCTTTGAGGGTCTGTTTCAGACAGCTGACCCCGCTAAATTCTTGAGCATTCGTTCGTGAAATTTACCCCCAAAGCTTGGAAATTGGCTTCAGCCAACAGCTTGGCTAAGCCTTGACCTTTGATCAATTTGGTAGGCCTTATTTCCAGATCAAATTCCAAGATCTTGGCTATCCATTTACTCCTCTTCCCATCAATGTCGGGTTGTATGAGGATGTCCTTCACAGAGTCTAAAGGAACGTATGTGATCACCTTTGAGTGCAGGACATAGACCCTGAAAGATTTGAGAGATTTCACTAAGGCATAGGCCTATTTCTCCATGATTTCATATCTGACCTCTGCATCTCTTAACGCCCTACTGAAGAAGGCAATGGGCTGTTCTCACCCCTCCTCATTTCTCTACAACAAGACTGGTGCTACTGTATCAAAAGAAGTGAAGGAGAAAATTAAAAAATCTTTCGAATAGTCAGGACTGATCAGCACTGGTGCCTCATTCAATGCCTTTTTTATTTGGACAAAATATTCCCTAGGTTCAACGGTCCATTTCACTTCATTTCCATTCTTGAGCATGGTTGTGATGTGTTTCACCAGCTCCACGAAATTCGAGACGAATCTCCTGAGAAAATTAATCTTCCCCAAAAAGGCTTGAACTTCCTTCTTCGACCTGGGAAGCGACAAGGTCCGAATTGCCTCCACTCTGCTAGGATCAATCCTCACTCCTTCTGCTAATACTATATAGCCTAGTAGCTTCCCCTCCTCCATAGAAAACAAAGATTTCTTGGGGTTCAGGGAAAGGCCGAATCTTCGACATTTTGAGAAGACTTTCCTCAGGTGACAACAGTGCTCTATGTCAGATGTCAAGAAGACTATAATGTCATCCAGATAGATCACCACTAACTGATCTTTTTCTTTGATGAAGGCTATGTCCATGGCTCGCTGAAACGTCGCTCCCGCATTCATCAGTCTGAATGGCATTTTGGCATACATGAATGTGCCCCAAGGAGTGGTGAAGGTTGTCTTTTCTCTGTCTTCAGGCATGACCGATATTTGATTATAACCAGAGAAACCATCGATCATGGAAATCCTAGATGCACCGGTTACCCTCTGCAATATGTGCTCCATGTTGGGCAGGGGATAATTGTCTTTCTTTGAGCTCCTGTTCAGGTTCCTGAAGTCGACACAGAGCCTGATTTCTCCACTTTTCTTCCTTACCGGAACCAAATTGGCCACCCAATCGGAATATCTCAAGGGGACAATGATCTGGGCCTCCAACAACTTCTTTACTTCTTTCTCCATGACAGGCAGCAACATGGGATTTATCTGTCTTAGCTTCTGCCTGAACGGCTTAGCCTCTTCTTTCAGTGGGATCTTGTGTTCAATGACAGATTTGTCATATGTCTTGAGGTCTTCATAAGTCCATGCAAACACATCAACGAATTCTTTCAGCAACTCAGTATATTCAGCCCTCTTCTCTATGGTCAAACTCCTTGACAGCTTGACAAATTTAGGTTCCTCCTGTGTGCCAATGTTGCACTCGGCTGTATCAGCATCTTCATCTGAAACCCTACCCTTCACCGCCACATCATATCCATCGAACAATCTTTCTAAAGGAATAAGTCCCCTCGGAATGTGATTGTTGGGTAGCTGAATGATCTGGTGGTTAGCAATTTTATTTAGAAACACCTCAGGGTGAGGGCTTTCCTCTGTATCAGGATCCTGATCAATGTGCAACGCAGAAAATTCATCAACATATTGGAGAAATCTTTCTATTTCTAGTTCATCTTTGAATACCTTCCAATGCTTGACATTGTCTGGTACAGAGGGCCTATATTTTATCTCAACATCAGAGTTAACCATAGGCGGCAGAGGAACTTTGAGAAAACTAGCTAAGATAGCTAAAGAATCGACCACAAAATTATCCTCCCTTGGAATAAAAGATATATTGAAGGCTGAGAAGAAATTGTCAATTAGGTCCCACGCTTCATTCCTGTAATTTCAAAGTCAAGGATGTTTAGCTTGATAAGCGCTTCTGATCTGTTGGACCACCAACTCTACATCTCCGAACACTGCTACCTCCTGAACTCCCATTTCCCTTGCAGCTCTTAATCCTAGGACAAGGGCTTCATACTCTGCCACATTGTTGGTGGTTTCAAATTCTAATTTGTATGACAGAGATACGGTTTCCTGAACAGGTGACACAAAAAACACCCTAGCATCAGCGCCTTCCCTAGAACAGGCTCCATCAAAAAACATTTTCCAAACGGGGGCGATGGAAGGAGGAAGTTCGCGAGGAGAGGTGGGCTGCTTCCTGAGTTCAAGAGGGGGCTCAAGAGCATGAGTGATTTGGAGTAAACTGGAACCTAAATCAGTGTCTAAGGCAAAAATAGGATGGTTGGTAGGATCGGCTTCATCACTGATTATATAGGCCAACTGGGCTTCCCTATATAGCCTCTTATGTTCTCCCCCAAACAATGGGATAGTAGCATAGGTTAGGTCCATCTTCAAGGTTCCCCCCAATCTTTTTATCCAATATCTTGATAACAACATACCGAACTTGGGGGGGACATCGGCCACTACAATATCCATGACCACACTTTTCATCGGCAGCTGAAACAAGGTCACGACCAGGTCTTTGATAACTCCTAGACACTGAACTATCCTGGAGTCGAAGGAATAGAGGTCATGATAAGCTCGAGTGAATTTTAGTCCTAGCTCTTCCATGACAGTTTTGGGCATGAGGTTGTGAGAAGCCCCTGAGTCCATAAAGCAGTTGTGCAATACCTACTCATGTATGTTCAAGGAGGTGTAGAAGGGAGGGGATGAGTCATTCCTATCTTGTACCATGGGGCCTAGGACAACTGCTGGCCTTTCATCTTGGAGGTTTATGGAGTCTGCGGGAGTGAATGAGGCTTCGGACTGAAAAAGCTCAGAGAAGTGCTTTTTAAATTCTTCATGTTTAATTAGCTCGATGAGGGGCACAGGGATTCTGATCTTTTGAATCTCATGTTCGAAATTAAAAGAAGATGCAAGCTTTGGGATTTCTCTTACTTCGGGAGAATGGTTCTGAATAATAGGAGAGAGGGGTTGGGTCTTCTTACCTCTGTGGTCATCTGCTACTTCATTATAAGGATTCTTTGTTATAGTGAGTTGCTCAGGGACATCGGGTGCCAATGTCTTCTTCTGGGACCTCAGGTCATACCTGCCTTGGCGGCTACTAGTCTTGTCTCCCTTGCTCAACTCATTTAGTTGGTTGTCCATGAGAGATTCCTCATATGATGATTGAGTGAGGTGAGGAAAAGGAGGAGTGTCTCCGAAGCAATGAATTTCAGGATCAAGCTCATATGTTTCTCTTTCTTCCCCCTCGGCCACAAAATTGTTTTGGAAAGGGGCCTGAATCTTCTAGTCTTCTCTGTCTCTTCCCTTCTCTCTTTGCACATTCGTGGGAGTAAAATTGTTGGGCCTCCTGAAACCTCCCTTGTTTTTGGCGTTCAGAGGGCCCTTGTATGATTTCCTCCCTTCCACTCTCATTCTTTCCATCTCCGCGGACAGAGACTTCACCATCCTGGTCAATTCATCTACTTGAGGGTGGGGCACCGATGGGTCAGAAGTCGAGGCTTCCGACCTTCCCTTTCTCCTGTCTGCATTGGCCTTGTTTCTCAGTCTGTCAGCTGCTAACACATTGGATTCCACCTCTATGGCCGCATCTTGCATTTGAGCTAAGGAGGTGGCTCTTCTTTCTCTCAACAAAAGGCAGAAATCAGGGTCGAACACGCTAGCATACGAAATCTTAGCTGAGGCTTGTAAAGGATTTATATCTCCAAGGATTTTGTTATACATATTATTAAATCTTTTGGAGAATTCAGAGACAGACTCTCCTTCCTTCTTCTTCAAAGACCCGAACTCTCTCATGTAATACATAAAATCCTTCCTATCTCCCCATTGTCTCAGGAAAGCACTATCTAGAGCTTCAATCCCAGCAATAGTCCCTGGAGCCAATCCTCTAAACCACTTCCTCACCTCACCATCCAGTCTCTGGACGAAGACTCTCATCCAGACATCTTCATTTTCAATATTGAGGTTGTCTGCATAGCTGTAGAAAGCATCCAGGTGATCTTCAGCAGTTATGTCTCCTTCCCTAGTGAACTTGGGCATGTATTTCAAGTAATCCCCAACAGGAAGAGGATTCATAGGGTGGGGTAGGACTAAAGGAGCATATCTGGTAGCGACTATGGCGTCCATTCTATTCAGAGGGGGATTAGCACCAGCCATAGGAATATTAGGAGGAGGAGAGCTGGGAGGAGAAGGAGTTTGCGAGGGGGCTACCGGGAATAAGTCTCGAAGTGGAGTGGGAAACAAGAGAGGATCTAAGGAGAAGGCTATCGATCTCAAGTTAGCAGGTGTTTTTCTCTGCACAGGAGTAGTAAAGATAGGAGTGGGGAAATCTTCTGTGGTTCCGGTTCTACGTTAAGGTAGAGTTTCAAGGGAAAAGGGAGTGACAAGGTTCTGTCCCTTCGGTCCCAGACCAGGAGAGGGAAACTCAACAGGAACACTCCCAAAATTCAGGAAATGAGACACCTCGGAAGGAGGACGGTCAAGAATCTGAGGAGGAGAAAACGAAGTTCTTACGAAAGGAGATGGCGAATTACCTGGTTCAGCGATGGAAGATTCTTCCTCAGGGGCCTTTCCTTTCCTGAGCACCGCTTCTGGATCTGTTTTAGGCGTAGCTATAGGCAACTGTGGATGAGACCGCGTATGCCTGCCTCTGAAAGCCACAATTAATACAGCAGGTTCGCCTGAGTGGGGTTGTCACAATGGAGTCGCCAGGTGCACAGCAGCAATCTTGATAGTTCTGATATCTCATGTACCTTCAGAATAATTTAATCGTTGTCGTTCAATCCCGGGGAAAATATTCAATTTCATCCCCGGCAACGGCGCCAGAAATGTTAGTGTCAGAAGTCACTCTTGGATTGCTTGCAGGAGCGGAGCCCGACACCCATCAGTTTAATGTCACGATTTGTTTATAAGGGGATGATCAAATGGAGATAATGGCTCGAACGATGTGGTTCCAACTCCGAAACTAGGCTAGGCATGCATGGGCAGGTGAGGTCTTAGATAACTTCAGACAGTGAGTTGTAGTAAGGGTGAATAGGGGGAAGACATGTATCAGGGAGATGCAAAGTCCTGTTATAAACATCGGGTTTCTAATAGGCTGTAGAAGAAGACATCTAAACACAAGATCTTCTTACATTCGGACGCAGAAAACTAGAGAAAACAATAATGCCACAATAAATCCTTTATCATAACATAATTGCTATAATACGTGCGAATCAGTTGAACACGAACTCTCTTAGCATGAGATGAAAACCAGATGGATTGAGAAGACTGTCTGTCATTAAACAAGAAATCTTACATACAGGTGCATAACCAGAGAACTAGAGTGTGTTAAAACTTTTACAATCGGGAGCTCTGCTCTACCATCGATATCCCCTACAAAATACAAAGACTGAGTTTATATATACTCAAAGAAAATCGCCTAACAGAGGCATGCTCAATCGCCCAAGGCTTGGTGTCCCTTCAGTCAAACTCGTACCGATATCTCTCTTTAAGTGCCACCTTAACTACACATGGCTCCTATACGGAGGGTAGCTAAACCATTAAGTGCTGGGCTAGCGTGCGCAGACTTCCCTGTCGAGTTGAGGACTTTGGCATGGCGTCTTTGAGAAAATTGATACACAGGACTTCCTCAGGCAGATGGTTTACCAGACCCTCCATCCCTTACTTAATGAATGAAAGGAGGTTTCAACCACCTGCTCATGTTGTCATTTACTCCAGGCGAGAAACAGTATGGAGATCGGGTCCTATGGCACTCAGAGACCGCAATGATCCTCTCTGTAACTGAACTCGGCGCTTCGGCCTTTATTTTTACACAACTTCTCTCCTTTTCCAAGTGATCACGCACTGTGACCACGTGCCTATTCCCATGGCGCTTTTCGGTGTTCGTGAATATGAAGGGGCTGATCCTTGCTGATCAAAATCGCGATGAGTGATATGCCGAGATGGCTTAATCACGCGCCAGGACTCCACTTCAAATGGGCAGCTGAGATTTCCCCCTGATATTGTGGGCCCAATCTTTAAAGGTCTTTTTCCTTTTGCGATTCACGAATTCGTGGGTCAAAGACCCTCGGCTCCCTTTTCTAAACTCCCGATCCCCGAGATGGTGATGCGGGCAAGGCTCCCTTTCTGGTCAGCGCTCTCCACATGTAACCATTGGCTAGGGCCCAAGTATTCGCTCCTCTCGCTACTCAGGACCTCGTGAGTTGGAGTATCAGACTTTGGCATTCTCCTTTCGCGAAGTCCCGAGATGCGATGGTCAGCGATGGTTGACCTCCTCCGAACACTTTTGTAACTTAGAATCTCACGCAATCAAAAGTATATGGTCCGCCCTTCGAACTTACGAACCCCGAGCTCGAGAGATAACACTGCGCTTGAACTTCTTGCAATCAACGGCCCTCATAACTTCGCGAGTTCCTCCTGAAGAATTCCAACCGTTGACTTCCTTAAAACTTTAAGCACTATACTTGACGCGACTCGGTTAATCTACAATTACCCATCAATTGTTGTTCTGCTTTGTCGCTGAATCCTTTCCACTGAAGAATGAAATGCCCGCTCGCTTGATTTTAAGTCTGAAAAGGACTTCTTTTATGCACTGCGCTTAGGCGCTCCTCGGGAAACCTGCAGACCTGTGTATCCCAATACCAAAGAAAAGAAATGTTGCTAACAAAAACTACTATAAATAGTAACAAAACCAAAAATTACTATGTCATTTTGACTTTTTAGCCAAATAGTGAAAATTGGACCAAATTACCTACGATCTTCAACTGGTGAATGCGGGAGCGTCGGAAGATGAAATCAGAAACCGTCTGGACCAACTAATTCCTCTTTCCCTCCTCTTCCTTTCTAGTGGATTAGATTTTTAAATTAGGTTTCAAAATTTGAGTAAATTAGGGTGCAAATTGATTATTTTGGTGTAAGCGGGCTACCATTCATTGGGTCACATATAAGTGAGGTTATACGCGACTGTGTAAAATAAAGGGCATGTGTACTCATCCCTATACATGAATCTGAATGCAACAACCCACATATAAGTATGTAAACAATTTTTCCTATGGTTGCTAACTCAAAAATTGATTTTTATTTGGCAAAATGGTGCTAGAATGGAGGGAAAGGGAGCATGAGGAGGTAGATGTTGCTGTGGATAGAGATTCGGGGGGCAAAATGGCCTTGAAAATATGCGGCTTGTATAAATTTTGGGCACTCAAAGGGATGAGGGCCCAAGTGAGGTTATTTGAGATGCTCATGAATTATTGGGATCCTGATAGTGAGAGCTTCAACCTCGATGGGCAACCATTGAGGATTGAAGTCAAGGATATATAATTTTTGAATGGGTTATCACGTCGGGGTGAGGTGGTCAACCTCAAAGCCTGAGGAGCTATGAGAGGTATGAATATAGAGGAGTACATAGATGCTCACTATGTAGCAGGGACACCGAAGGTCGGGATTCAACTCCCCATCTGACCAATAAACAATATTAGCCTCAAGATTGTTGTCCTCGTGTTGACCAAGATCACAGTATCAGTTTTGTTGCACTGGGCATCGAGGTCTCTCATGTTCTATGTTGTAGATTTCTTGAGACCCACTGTATATGATTGGTGTACCTCACTACTAGCTCATATGAAGAGCCAGTTGACAGAGTGCAAACAGGGTGGTAAGAGGAACTTCGGGTTTGCCTCTATATTATGTAGTTTTTTCTTCGAGCGGGTTCCAAGTTTGGGACCTAGATTTGAGATCATTCCAGGAGGACCTCGTGATCTATCCATGGCATAGTGGACCAAGGTAATGAGATGATAGAGGGGAGGTAGGGCGCCCACACCCTACAACGATGATTTCTTTCACTGGTGGAGGCGACAGGTCATTTCTCTAGATGACTACCCCTATGCAAGGATCGACTTCAGAGGGAACCTTAACATGACACTGCCACTAGGGACCGCCTACAGGGACATAGATATGTCAATGTTTTTAAATATTTCATTTTTTTTGTGTATTTTTGTATAGTAAAACAAAAATATTTTTTGGATGATGCTTAAGTACTAACTAGACACTTGTGTGATGCAGACATGGGTCCACGATGGCCGGACAGGCTTCCCCAACATCGTCGGAGGCACCGGGGAGATGAGGCAGTGAGAGGAGAAGCAGAGAGAGTCCTTCAAAACATGCAGGGAAACTTGTCTCGTTTGACAAATAGGATTCCAATGGTTCAGGAAGAGGATCTGTCAGAGGCCATGCAACGGAAAGTGGTTGGAGTGCCCAGAGCTTAGGTGTGACTCTTTCGGCATCTCTCAAATGTCGTAGCTTGTTATCATGACACACATTCGACACCACAGGTGTAGATGTCGTGGATCTTGTATTATCGGTTGTATATGTGTATTGAGGGTGTTAGCCCCAATTTTTTACTATAAGCATGATATTTTTTGAAATATATATATAACACAGGGATCTTCGTCTTTACTTATATTACAATGTGTACATTGATGAGACGGTTTTCTTTGCTTTAGTTATGTAACAAATGCCAATATAAAAAGAAATTAGCATAAGCATTGGATACATGATTAGAACTCCTAGGAATGTGATAATAAGTAATAAAATCAAACTGTCGTTCTAAAAGACGTACCTGTAAGAATCGTCGGAGTAAAGTAGGATCATGCACACAGTAACTATCGTTCAAATGACATACTACTAACTAGGAATCCAGGCGAATCTCTAAAGAGAAAATAGCATGTGAGATAGCATCATGCAAAAGTTCTATAACAAGACTATATTCGGCCACATTATTTGTGGATGGCCCTAGGCATATGCCACCTGAAGACACCAGTAGACCCTCAGGTGAGTAAATTGTTGGACATATTGTCATTGATGTGTTGTCATTGATCTCAACAATCATTATCATTTTTTATGATGGAAACATGAATCAAACATGAACAGTTATATAGTTGGTATTAGTGTCAAGATGGCCAATAAGGTTTTTCCATGTGTAATGAAGGGTCAATGATGGAAAGGGAATGCAATAGAGAAGCAAGGTTAATCTCAGGAGGAAAATTATACTAAATATCGATAGAGGAACATTACCTTAAGGCTGAAGCAATTCATGATTATTGTTGATCACGATAGGATCAACAATGTTCCTATGATCAAAGATCAAGAGGGAAAGCGCAGTGCATAAACGTGACCGAGATCAAAATCCCCACAGAACAAATCAGGACCGTTGGATATGCAAGCGCATATCAACAACAGGGATGGATTATGGAGAACAAAACGAGAATTAAACAACATGTTATTCCCAATCCCGCAATTAGTCTAGATCATCAGATCTCAATGATTCAAATATCAACGACTATGGTTGACTCACCAACAATCGCACAACTTCAATTGCGGAGCTTGGGTGACGAATTAACCCACTCACAAGCTATGGTTATGCAATCCACATCGACTGTTGGATCATGTTGAGTGGAAGGACAAAGTAATTCATGGACCATAGATCATGGAAGTGACATATGCATGGTCAACCCGACATTGACCACTTCAGGTAAAATCGACCAAAGGAAATGTGCATGAAAGAATTTTAGCCAAAGTTGAAGCTCCGAAGTAAATGTGAGCCATCCAATCGTAGGTAACTTTTTGGGAAAAAGAAGAGCAGTTGGATTTAAACAAAGGCAAAGAAGCATCGAAGACAAATCGAGTTGTCAATCTAAGATCACGATCAACGAACAACATTCATTTCGGGTTAAAATTTGTGAGGAGGTTACACCTCGGGTAAGAAAGGAAAAGTTAACCAAAGTTTTGAAGTCATGAACTTCTGTCAACTGTCATATTAGAGGAAGAGCAGGGAAATCCTGTCAACCGTTGATCTATTCAGAGTGCACCAAGGATGAGTGTGGTCAACTTCGGCATTGACCACTTCGACGAAAAAAGGACTGATTACATATGAGTTCACCCGAAGGTCGAAGTTTCGAAGTCACTCTTAGCTGTCGACCTGAGATACATTTCGGGAGTTAAGACAACCATTAGATCCGAGAGGAGAATATGTGTCATGACAAGAGATCTATGTCAGCAGACCATGTCAGCAAGGACACGTGGCACAATCAGATGATGACAAGTTTCAAGATGAAATTGGCATTTCAGGTATGTGTAAGTCACAAATCTAAGTGACACATGGAAACCACTCAGCCAGTGCCAATTCATAAGTGACGTTAGCAAGTTACGTCGCTTCAGGAGTATGTACTTTGGGGGAAAATGGTTTCTAACATCAGAAATCACCTGAAGCGTTGAAGATCGAAGTTAATGCCTACCATTGATCTAATTCGAGAGCATTATCGATCGTTGATCAAGTATAGTGGAAGGTGTTAACCGACAGAAAGCGATCACCACTGTTGTATGAATTATTCGATAGGTAATCGATTCATAGGAATTGTTACTCCAGAGTTCAGGAGTCATGAATAGCCAAAGTTCTAAAGTGAACAAGAATCGTTCATTGTGAAAATAATATATCGACCGTCCGATCTACTTCGGAGAGATCTTCTTCAATATATTTGAAAGATTATAGAGGCTGGAAGTCGCGAAGGCCAAAGTCCCGAAGTATCAACAGTCATCCATCTCTCAGGATATTAAAAAGTGATCATTGATTTTTATAGGTGATCAAGCACTCGCTTGGGTTAGTGCCTGGTCACCACTCACAGTCGTATGGAATAAAGAAACAAAGGGAAAAAGAAGAGGCAACACTCAAATGAATAAGCCCATGATTTTGCACATATGTTCATATATAGATGGTTTGAATGAAGCGCCTCATATAGATTCAATTTGACGGAGATTTAACACTAGAACAATGCAGAGAATTGATAAAAGATCAAATATATTATGTTGGTGAAACTGAGAACACAACAAAATCAAGAGTACGATATAATGAGTCGATCCATGTCTGTGATCAATTCATGAAGAAAAAATAACTAACACATAGTCATGATGAAAAGGTACAATGCTTCAAAATCAAAAGATGCAATGATTCGAATTCACACCAGTTGGAAGACTATATAAACAAAAGGAATGGTGAAAACAAAGAGTAGTTGAATTTTTTGAAGTATATATATTTATATATAATGGATTAAATGAAGGTTCATTCTATCAGGTTGGTGCCTATTTACAAGATGGGTCTTGTATGAGGATTGGATTCCTCACATCTCAGTTGGATCTGAGATCAACAAGTTGGGACTTGTTATGAGAGTTGGATTCCTCATTTCTCAGTTGGATCTGAGAACTACAAGCTGGGTCTTGTAATAGAAAGTTGGGTATCTCATAATTGTTTGAAGATGATATTCAAAGATTGATCTTATGTATTCATTCAAGTTAAATAAATAAATAAAATATTTATTCTTCTTTATATATTGATTGAGAAAATGAAATAAATATTTGTTGTTCATTTAATTTGTGAAAAGTGGAAAATTGTCCAAAGTTTNATCCATTTCAACAATTGGTATCAGAGAGGGTGCCTTCAACACAGTTTAAACACTAAAGGTAGATTCAAAAGAAATGGGTGGACAAATCGTTATCTCCACAAATGAAGCTCCCTTATTTGATGGAACAAATTATTTATCATGGAGAGAAAATATGAAAAGATATCTAAATTCAAGAGGATCTGGAGTTTGGGATTTGGTAGCAAGTAAGCCCTGACACTTAACTACATCAAAGAGAAAAACCAAAACTGCAAAGGAGGCAAGGAGAAACAATTCAGTAGCCTTAAAATCAATCTAGGATGGATTGTCATACCAAGTCAAAGAAAAGATGAGACACTACAAATCTGCTAAAGAATTATGGCTCCAACTAGAAAATTGTTATCAGAATGAAATACAAGAAGAAGATAAATCCTATAAAAGTGAGGAACATGACTTAGATAAAGAGGATTCCTGTCAGAATAAAGAACAAAACTCAGAAGAAGAGAA
>JASDQU010590203.1:594-11754 GCA_032191745.1 Picea mariana | reverse complement strand
TCCAACAGAAGGATATGATGCTACTACAACAGTTAGATCAATCTAAGCATGAAGAGAATGAACAAAAGTTTCAGCTAGAAAACAAAGAAGAAGAGATCAAAAGTTTGAAAACAGAAGTTATTAATATAATATAAGAGATGGAAGAATTAAAGACACATGATAGTAAAAGAAAAGAAGTATTAAATTAATCAGAATAATTAGTTAACAGTCTAAACACTCAACTTGAGTAAATTAAAGAAAGTGAAGAAGACCTAAAGATCCAGTTAACAAGGAAAGAAAATTCTTACCACATGTTGGAATTGAAAATCATTAATTTCAAAAAGATAAATGAAAGTTCTAATACAGATCTAATAACTCAAATTGAAGAATCGAAGAAAAAGGAAGAAGCTCAGAAGATCCAAATAACTAAAAAGGAAGAATCATGCCATATGTTTGAATTAGAAGCCATCAACCTCAAAAGGATTCAACTAGAATACAAGGAAGAAATCGAAATATTGAAAACTAAAGCTTTTGATCTAACAAGAGATATGGAAGAATTGAAGACATATGAAAAAACTATTAAATGAAAAGAAGTCTTGGATGAGACAGAAGCAATAGTCATCAATCTAAAGACTCATCTTGAACATGCTAAAGAAGTGGAAGAAGCCCTGAAGATTCAGTTGACTAAAAAGAAAGAATTATGTCAAATATTAAAGTTAGAAATAGTCAATCTCAAACAGATGAATGAAAAGACAAATAAAATTGTCAATTTCCAGAATATCTCAACTATCCTAGATAATATTTGGAATATTCAAAGATCATTTGTTGATAAAACAGGTCATGGATACAATAAGAAATAAAATCAGATGATGGATCTCTCAAGCCAAAATAAAATCAAGAATGGAAACACTTTCAAGGGCTATTTCTTTTCTTGTCATATTTTTGGCCATAAAGCAATGGACTGCAAGAAACTAGAGGAAGGATATACAAGAAAATCCAAAAAATCAATTAGATGTGGGAGATTTAATTTTTTTTGGCACACAAGAAAATTTTGTCACACAATGAGATGTTACAACTGTGACAGGTTTGGGCACAAATCCCAAAACTGCAAGAATTCAAAAAGTCAATATCTGAATAAGTCATTCAAGTCAGTGACCAAACCTAATAAAAGTTGGAAGAAGAAAGGAGATGATAAATATCCAAAAACAAAATTAGAAAGAGAAGATCCAAAAATCAAAATATCTCATAGAAAGATATGGAGAAGAAAATCTTAAGGAAAAAGCAAGAAAGATGTTATTACACCTGAAAATGAAGAAATCAATAATAAGAAAATGATGGGTGAAGGTCCTAATAAAGAATGTGAAATTCAAAATGAAATAAATCAAGCTCAAGAAAAGGAAGTACCTATAGAAGAATATGGGACAATATCACATTCTGATGATGCCATAAGTTGTTAGCAAAAGAAAGAAAATAGAAAAAGAATTTTAAATTGGTTTTTACAAAATCAAAGGATTATGCCAAAGATTTTTTAAATTAACATATGGAAAATATTGACTACCTATATATTAGTGGTCAAAATAAAAATCATTGGTAGGGTTAGTTGTAGAATACGAGAAGAGGAAAAACAAAGGTAGTAGAGAAGTTCAAGGAGTATCATTCAACAAAGATTAATTGATAACAAAATTGGTGTTAGCACCAGAAGTCACTCTTGGATTGCAGTGGGAATAAGCCTTATACCCATTAATTTATGTCACGTTTTGTTTATAAAGGGGTGATCGAAAGAGAACAGACTTAGAATGATATTGCTTTAACTCAGAATCCTGGACCGGGTTATGTATGAATAGGTGAGGTCTTAGTCTAACTTCAGTCAGTAGGTTGTAGTAAGGGTGAGTAGGAGGAAGACATTAGCGAGAAAATGTAGAGGTCGACTGAAAACATTATGCCTTTCAACAACCCAAGGATGAATAATTTAAACACAAGAACTTTTAGAATTTAAATCACAAGGAAACTAAGTAATATAGCAGCGTTACAACAAATCATTTATCATAACACAGTCACAATGGTTCATGCAAATCTATCGATCATGAACTCCTTTAGCACCAGAAAGAAACTAGAGTGAATAAGAAAGATGACTATCATTTAAACAAGAAATCTTGGATGCACATACATAATCAGAGAAACTAGTGCTTCATCATAACCATATTGTCGGGAGCTTAGCTCTACCATCGATACTTTTCAAAATGGAAAAAATTCCTACATATACTCAAGACTTTCGTACAAGGAACTTGCTCGGGTTTCCATGGAACGACGTCCAGGTCACTTCGGTTAGACTGTGCATGTAGACTCTCTATCAGACGCAATAGTTTACGTCGGTCCTTTTCCTGTCAGACTGCCCATGCAATCGTTGGTCAGACTACCCATGCAGTCTCATGTCAGACGTGATATTTTCCAGATTGGATGGACAGTCCTTCCCCATGGCTCGTCCTTTTCTGGCTTTCAATTTAAGGGAGGAGACAATGTCTCACCCACCTTTCGTATTTCCATTAACTGATTCATCAGGATCGGGAAAGGCTCTATTCATCTCTGTACTTGTAGGACATGGAGGCCTTTTCATCCCACCATCTAGATATTCTCGGAGGATCATGGTAAGACTGGTAGGCAGACGTGGAGGCTGACGAAGAAGAGTGAGCGAGGTGACTAATATAGCTCAAAAGGCTATGACATATGCTTGGTGATCAAGAGGAGGGATGCCTTACGAGGATGAGGCCATGCACGAGAATGGAAATTTTTTGGGCAAACGCAGGCATCGAAAATTTTGGTGCAGGGAGAGAGGACGTGATTGGTCAAGAGGGGAACACGTCACCTTGGTGAGGTGACCTGGAAGAAGAAGAACCTATGGCAGAAGCTGAGAGGATGTGGTGTGAGAAGGTGACAAAGAGGTACAGGTGGTGGTAGATGAGATTTGGAGCAGGAAAAGGGGAAGGAGATGGGCCATGATGGCAGGAGTGGAATACAATTGTGAGGGAGCAAGTGGGAAACAGGTGTCAGTGGAATATGAAGGCGGTAAGTGGAGGAGGTAAGTGGTTTACCAGAGGGGGGTCTGATGACATGAGAGGGTGACACGATAGGAGGGGGACCCACTTTCAAAACCACCTCATTCTGGACCCCCCCCCCTTCATTAAAGGAAGAATGGAAAGGGGGGGGCGGAATTGAATGTGCATCGCAGATCTAGATTCTTTGATCCTAGCCATTGAGACTTGCATGGTACCATTCCAGACCCCCCCTATTAAAAGTAGAATGATGGGGGGGGGTACGAAATCAATCCTTGGCCGCAGATCTAGATGTGCAAATCCTGGTCGCCTAGATCCACACACCTTTTAAATCATATGCGCTCGATAGCAAGGACTTAGGAAAAGAGGGTTTTTGACCCACTTTTTCCCATCTTTGGCCCTACCTTCTATATGACCTTGGAGCTAGGACCATAGGCCCAAAACCCCGGAGTTTAACATTTCACATTTCGGGGTTTCCTAATGCAATGGATGAGAAACCCTTTATCTTCAAAATCCCGATAGCCGAAACCGCAACGGTTTTTAATCGCACGCTTCGTGTCCCTTGGATGGACGGTTCAAATTACTTCATCTCTTTTACTTTGACTATCTCGAAAGGCCCCACTCCTTTCAATACGACCCTGGGCTATGATCATGGGCCAGGCTCCCGGGGCTTTGCGTTTTGGGTTTTGGGGCTTTGCCTGGAAAAACCATATACTTGTTGTTGAGAACCTAGAAATGCCGACTCCCAAAACACCGACTAGCTGCCACCTTCCCCTGCAAGATCAGATGTACATGATCATTTCATGACTTTGGCCATAAGGGATGAGCCCAGGTGCTAATAATCGTGCAACTTCGTGGCTCCAACTTACCCAATGACCATCGATCTGCTCGAATGATGGAACCTCTCCATTGAATAATGAAGCCATCCACTTTCTTGCATTTTAAGCCCGAAACAATATTCGCTGAGTACTGCGCTTGGTGCTCATGGTTGCGGCCTTTGAATAAGACGCATTTGACGGGTTTTTAAACCCCATTTCTTCGCATTTTACACCAAGGTCCCGAAACTGGAGAGAAACACCCCCCTTTACAAGAATTAGTGATACCATTAGGCTCCATGGGGGATAGATTCATCTCTGTGATGCTCTAAGAACTCCTTTTGCAGTTCCAGTCACCTTCTGTTGGGCTATGGAGTCGAGCTTAAAACACCCTGCTGAAAATACATGCCGATAAGTGAAATAAAATGAAACTAAACACACATGTTCCAAGGAGATTATTTATGTACAATCCTAAACAAATTAATCTTTACATGGTGCTAGGTGAAAGCATACTTCCATCGGAGCCATTCAAGTAACTATCTAACTGGAAGGCCCTTGGCTCTGTCAATGATTGATAACATATGATGCGACCACGACAGCAGAATGGTTACATCCTTCATATTTCCTTCGAATGCTGAAAAGGAAATGAAGAGGCTTCAAAATGTGGATGAACTACAACTCTATGTACTCCCTTACTGGCTCATAGAAAAGATGACAGAAAGTATGTTCTGTCTGGAAACTACTCACACATTGCTAGATATCTATGGCAAGCTCAGGCGAATGAGAGGTTGATGCATGCTGACTGATTTTAGATGATGGTTTCTCACTTACATGCTCTGAGTAGTCTGTAAAATGCATCTTTGGCTCCTCCTCTTCTTATCCATGGCTCTCCTAAGGATCATATTGATAATCATCATAAATAGGGACCATGGGAAAGCTCTACTTGTTGTCATGTCGGTCAGTGTCTTCATAGTGATCAAATGTAGGATAAGCTTGTTGCTCATCATCACTAGAATAATCATCAAAAAAGGGTTGCCCTTCAAATCTATGATCAACCTCCAGAATAGTGTTCCGATTGAGAATATAATTGTTAAAAATATCCATTTCAGGGACAGCGGTAACTGTTGCTTTTGGCAGTTCATACATATGATTTTTCTCTTTAATCCTAGGTAAAAATATATCATGGGAAACCTCTTGAAGGAAAAGAGAAGAATCCTCTTCCACAACCATCTCTTCTTTAAAAACTAGAAGGTCTTTGTAATCATAACCAGGGCTGCTGGAACATCTACTTCAACCCCATATCCAGGAGAGCTATCTACTGTAGAAAACATCTTCTCTATAAACTCAAAATTTTCACAAGAGGCATGTTGATATTTATGAACATCTAAAAGAATAGATGTATCTGAAATGATGTTAGATGCTTCCGTGCTAATGCTAACATAATGAATAACATTCAACGCCTCTAGATTTTCATAGAGAATTCTTTCTTCCACATTAAAAGATTCATCACAAACATGGTCTTCAGGGCCAGCAGAGGCTTCATGAAGAAAAGAAAACTCATCACAACAGTTTTCATACAAACACTTAGCTGGAAAGTAATATTTACAAAATTAATTGAAAGTTGTATGAAAACTTGTCAAATAATTGATGCTTGTAGTGGGAAGAGATTGACACCAATCGAGAGCATCCCCCCCTAATGAATACACGAAAATCTTAATATGGACATCTTCATGCATGATATTAAGTTGATGAATAACTTCATGAAAGTCCAGTAAATGCTCTGATGGAACCTCCCAACTTTTTGCTTGAAATTCAAAGAGGATATCTTCCCATTCATCTCTATCAGGTAGTGGATTCATGAAACCAACTACTTTCGAAAAGTCACTGAAGGCATACCTCGGAGCCAAAGTCTCTTTCATTTCAAACCAATGGGGTCTTTAGGCATGGAGTTGCTAGGTGAAATATGTGCAGCTTTGAATGTGTATGATCTTTGTTCATCGTCAAAGACCATATCTGGTCGTCTTCATTCTCCCAAGGAACTTCTCAAGCCAAGAAAGAAGCTGCTGAAAACCTTCTCGAGAAAGCTCCTCTAAGTCAACTTTCAGGTGTGCTAAAAGCAGCCACAACTAAAATAATGAAGTGGAAACATTGGAGTCGCCATAGTGGATTCACATCAATGGAGTCACCAAGTGCACAGTAGCAATCTTGTAAGGCTCTGATGTCTAATGCACCTTCAGAATTAGAGGCTCAATGTCATTCAATCCAGGGGAAAATATTCAACTTTGTCCCCAGCAACGACGCCAAAAATGTTAGCATCAAAAGTCACTCCTAGATTGCAGCGGGAGTAAGACTGATACCCATCAATTTATGTCACATTTTGTTTATAAAGGGGTGATCGAAAGAGAACATAATCAGAATGATATCACTTTAACTCATAATCCTGGACCGAGCTATGTATGAACAGGCAAGGTCTTATTCTAACTTCAGTCAGTAGGTTGTAGTAAGGGTGAGCAAGAGGAAGACATTAGTGAGATAATTTAGAGGTCGACCAAAGACGTCAGGCCTTTCAACAACCCAAGGATGAATGATTTAAACACAAGAACTTCTAGAATTTAAATCACAAGGAAACTAAGGAATATAACAATGTTACAACAAATCATCTATCATAACACAGTCACAATGGTGCATGCGAATCTATCGATCATGAACTCCTTTAGTGCCAAAAGGAAACTAGAGTGAATAAGAAAGCTGACTATCATTTAAACAAGAAATCTTGGACGCACATACATAATCAGAGAAACCAGTGCTTCATCAAAACCATACTGTCCGGAGGCTAACTCTACCATCGATAGTTTTCAAAATGGCAAAAAAGCCTACATATACTCAAAAATTTCATAGAAGGAACTTTCTCGGGTTTCCATGGCATGACGTCTAGGTCACTTTAGTCAAATTGTGCATGCAAACGCTCTTTCAGATGCAATAGTTTACATCGGGCCTTTTCCTGTCAAACTGCCCATGTAGTCGTTGGTCAGACTGGCCATGCAATCTCATGTTGGACGTGATATCTGTCAGACTGGATGGACAGTCCTTCCCCACGACTCATCCTTTTATGGCTTTCCATTTAAGGGAGGAAACGATGTCTCACCCACCTTTTGCATTTTCATTAACTGATTCATCGGGATCGAGAAAGGCTCTGGTCAACTCTGTACTTGCAAGACGTGGAGGCCTTTTCATCCCACCATCTGGATCTGCTTGGAGGATCATGGTAAGACTGGTGGGCAGACGTGGAGGCTGATGAGGAAGAGTGAGTGAGGTGACTAATATATTTTAATGGGGTATGACATATGCTTGGTGATTAGGAGGAGGGACGCCTTACGAAGCTGAGACGATGAGTGAGAATGGCAAGTCGTTGGGCGAACATAGGCGTAAGAAATGTTGGCACAGGGAGAGAGGACATGATTGGTCAAGAGGGGAACACATCACCTTGGTGAGGTGACCTGGAAGAAGAGGAACCTGTGGCGAACGCTAAGAGGATGTGGCATGAGAAGGTGACAAGTAGGTACAAGTGGTGGCAGATGAGAGTCGGAGCGGGGAAAGGGGAAGGAGATGGGCCAAGATGGCGGGAGTGGAAGACAAGTGTGAGGGAGCAAGTGGGAAACAGGTGTCAGTGGGAGATGAAGGCAGTAAGTGGAGGACGTAAGTGGTTTACCGGAGGGGGGTCCGATGACACGAGAGGGTGAAACAATAGGAGGGGGACCCACTTTCAAAACCACCTAATTCTGGACCCCCCGACCCCTCATTAAAAGCAGAATGGAAAGGGGGGTCCGTAATTGAATATGTGTCGCAGATCTAGGTGCTTTGATCCTAGCCATTGAGACTTGCGTAGTACCATTCCAGAAACCCCCCCCCATTAAAATAAGAATAGTGAGGGGAGGGGGGGGTGTCTGAAATCAATCCTTAGCTGCAGATCTAGGTGCGCAAATCTCGGTCACCCAGATCCACACACCTTTTAAATTGTATGGGCTCGATCGCAAGGACTTAGGAAAATTGGGTTTTTGACCTACTTCTTCCCATCTTTGGCCCTACCTTCTATATGACCTTGGTGCTACCACCATGGGCCCAACACCCCGGGGTTTAACATTTCTCATTTTGGGGTTACCTAATGCAAATGGATGAGAGACCCCTTATCTTCAAAATTCTGATAGCCGAAACCACAACGGTTTTTAATCATGTGCCATGTGTCCCTTGGATGGACAATTCAGATTACTTCAACACTTTTACTTTGACTATCCCGAAAGGCCCCACTCCTTTCAATACTACCCTGGGCTATGATCGTGGGCCGGGCTCCTGGGGCTTCATGTTTCGGGCTTTGGGGCTTTACCTGGAAAATTGATATACTTGTTGTTGAGAAACCCAAAATGCCGACTCCCGAAATGTTGACTAGCTTCCACCTGCCCCTGCAAGATCGGACGGCCACTATCATTTCAGGACTTTGGCCATAATGGATGAGCCTCAGCTCTAATCCTCGTGTAGCTCTATGGCTCTAGGTTACCTGATCACCATCGATCTGCTCCATTGATGGATCCTCTCCATTGAATACGAAAGCCACCCCTTGCTTGCATTTTAAGCCCGAAACAATATTCTCTGAGTATTGCACTTGGCGCTCATGGATGTGGCCTTTGAATAGAATGCATTTGATGGGTTTTTAAACCCCATTTCTTCGCATTTTACAACAAGGGCCAGAAACTGGAGAGAAACACCCCCCTTTACAAGAATTAGTGATAACAATTGGTATTAAATCAATTGGTATCAATCCTCAATTTATATTCCAGTGAAATATCAAAGAAGAATAAGAAGAAAATAAAAAAGACTACTTATTTGAACACAAATATCCCAATAAACTGAGATAAGAAGTTAGTAAATTAACAGGGGGAGAGTAGTCAGAGGCAGAGAGAGCATATTGACAAGGGGAGTCATTCAGTTATGGTAGGAAGAGCATGATTGTAGGGGGAGTTACCCAAGTTCATATTTTGTTCAACAACATGTAGAAAGACAGAGGTTGATCATAAGGGGAGAAACCATTTTCCATTGATATCAAAGGGGGAGAGTAAATTTAGAGGAGAGAAGCATCATAACAAGGGGAGTTTGTGTATGAAGTTAGTTTGTTGCCCTCAATGACAAAGGGGGATATTGTTGGACATATTGTCATTGATGTCAACAATCATGATAAGTTGTTATGATGGCAACATGAATCAATCATGATCAGTTATACAGTTGGAATTAGTGTCAATATGGCCAATAAGGTCTGTCCATGTGTAATGAAGGGTCAATGATGGAAAGAGAATGCAACAGAGCAGCAAGGTTAATATCAGGAGGAAAAGTATACTAAAGATCGACAGAATAACATCACCTTAAGGCTGAAGAAAATCATGATTATTGTTGATCACGATAGGATCAATAATGTTCCTATGATCAAAGCTCAATAGGGAAAGTGTAGTGCATAAACATGATTGGGATCAAAATCCCCACAAGAGAAACCAAGACCATTGGATATGCAAGCGCAGATCAACAGAATGGATGGACTACGGAGAACAAAAGGAGAATTAAACAACGTGTTATTTCCAATCTCGCAATTAGTCTAGATTGTCATATCTCAATGATTCAAAGATCAACAACTCTGGTTGACTCACCAACAATCACACAACTTCAATTGTGGATCTTGGACAATGAATTAAACCACTCACAAGTTATTGTTCGGCAATTGACATCGATCGTTGGATCAATTTGAGTGGAAGGACAGAGTAAGTCATGGACCATAGATCATGGAAGTGACATACGCATGGTCAGGCCGACATTGACCACTTCGAGTAAAATCGATCAAAGGAAATGTGCATGAAGGAATTTTCTCTGAAATTCCAAAGTAAATGTGAGCCATCTGATCATAGGTAAATTTTTGGGTAAAATAAGAGCCATTGGATATAAACCAAGGAAAAGAAGCATCTAAGACAAATCAATCCACTGATCTAAGATCATGATCAACGAAAAAAATTCATTTCGGGTTAAAAGTTGTGAGGAGGTTACACCTCGGGTAATCTCACTTTGGGTAAAACAAGAAGTAAGAAAGGTGAAGTTAACCGAAGTCCTGAAGTCATGAACTTTCGTCAACCATCGGATCAGAGGAAGAGTAAGGAAATCCTATCAACTAGTGATCTATTCAGAGTGCACCAAGGATCAGTGTGGTCAACTTTGGTGCTGACCACTTCGGCGAAAAAGGACTCAAAACATATGAATTCACTCAAAGGCCGAAATTCCAAAGTCACTCTCAACCGTCAATCTGAGATACATTTTGGGATTTAGGAAAACCGTTAGATCCAGGAGGAGGATATGTGCCGCGATAGGATATCTACATCAGCAGACCATGTCAGCAAGGACATGTGGCACAATCAGATGATGACAAGTGTCAAGATGAAATTGGCATTTCAGGTACATGTAAGTCATAACTCTAAGTGACACCTGGTGGCCACTCAGCTAGCGCTAAGTCATAAGTGACGTCATTAGGTTACATCACTTCAAGAGTATGTACTTCAGTGGAAACTGGTTTCTAACATCAAAAATCACCCAAGGTGTCGAAGGCCGAAGTTAACGCCTACCATTGATCTAATTTGAGAGAGTTCTTGACCATTGATCAAGTACAGTGGAAGGATAGCATAAGTGAAGGTGTTAACCAACAACAATTGGTCACCACTTTTGTATGACTTATTCGGTAGGTAATCGATTCATAGGAATTGTTAATATAGAGTTCACGAGTCATGAATAGACGAAGTTATGAAGAGAATGAGAATCGTTCATCATGAAAATAATATATCGACCGTCCGATCTACTTTGGAGAAATATTCTTTGGGATATTTGAAATATTATAGAGGCTGGAAGTCGCAAAGGACAAAGTCCCAAAGTACCAACAGCCTTCCATCTCATTGGGATATTAAAACGTGATCGTTGATTTTGATAAGTGATCAAGCACTCGCTTGGGTTAGTGCTTGGTCACCACCTATGGTTGTATGGAATAAAGAAACAAAGGGAAAAAGAAGAGGAAACACTCAAATCAATAAGACCGTGATTTTGCACATATTTTCATATATATATGGTTTGAAGGAAGCACCTCATACAAATTCAATTCGACAGAGAGTTAACACTAGAACAATACAAAGAATTGATAAAAGATCAAATATGATATGTTGGTGAAACTGAGAACACAACAGAAGAAAGAGTATGATATAATGATTCGATCGATGTCCTTGATCAACTCATGAAGAAAA
>JASDQU010590202.1:28621-41812 GCA_032191745.1 Picea mariana | reverse complement strand
GAGTCCCTCGGAGTATGTTTAATGAACCCTAATAAGGAGTGGTTCGGTCCCATTACGAGTCTGTCAATGTTTGTTTAACGAGTCCAGAGATAGAAAACTCGAAGGTTTTTCATGATTATAGAGTTTGGAAAAACACTTAAAAGAGAACTCTCTTAGTTCCTTTTTCGTAAAATAATCTGGATGAGACCGAAAAAGAGATAAATTATCGCTCACTAGATGCTTACTTCAAATACTTTATCGAGCGTGAAAACAGCAAGATCGCTCGACAATCTTTTCATGTTTAGAGAGTCTGAAAAGAGCTTAAAGAGGACTCCAGGGGGGTTCCTTTTTCGTATAATCTTGTTGAGCCCAAAAAAGTGATAAAAGTATTCTCAATCGCATTCTCATGTATTTTCGAGCGCAAGAACGGACAAAGACCATGCTCGATATGCCCTCAACTTGAGAAACTAGTGGCTCAACTTCAGCATGAAGTCTAGAGGCTGAGGCAAATGCCCCCCAAGCTTCGTTTCATCCAACTGCAAAGGAGAATGAAATGAAGCTTCAAATACTAGACCAAGGACTTGACTCAAATAGAGAAGGGGAAAACTATTTCATTTTTTAACGAGCTTGACATAGAAACAAGAACTATGCTCGTAACCTCTGTTTCATTTTTTAACGAGGTTGCCTCGGAGACAAAAAAAATATCCTCGTAATTGGTTTCATTTTTTAACGAGCTTGAAATCAAAAAATGATGCTCAAATACCTCTGTTTCATTTTTTAACAAGGTTGCCTCAGAGACAAAAAAACTATCCTCGTAATTGGTTTCATTTTTTAACGAGCTTGAAATCAAAAAATGATGCTCAAAGACCTCTGTTTCATTTTTTAACGAGGTTGCCTCAGAGACACAAAAACTATCCTCAGAGTCTTCTTGATCATGGATACCAAGAGGACAATTCTCCGGAAGGAGACCATGTCAAAGGACAAAACTCGGTCATGGCTTCCAAGAGGTCTTCACTAGAAGGAAGAAACACACTCTGGAAGGACACCATGTCGAGGGTCTCGACAGGGGTAAGGAGATCAAGATCCAATAGCCCGACCGAAGAGAGCACCATGTAAACTAATGGATCTAAGTCATCAGAAGTTGAAGCCATGGGTGACAACGCCACATAATTGACTTGTGGAAGGGGTGATACTGTCTGCATACAAGAACCATTCAGGGAGGCAATCCAGGTGGGGTCAATGAATGAAAGTTGATCAACAGTCACAACTCATCCATCGTGAGGGAAAGATATCACACAAAAAAGAGTAGAAACAATAGCTTTCATGGCATAGACATAATCTCGCCCAAGGATTAAAGAAAAATACAAGGGGTCTTGGAATACCATGACGTCAATGAAGACAGTTTTCCCTCCCAAAGTTACAGGAAACTGAGGAAGGGTCCCTAAAGGTTGACTAGTTCTTCTGTTAAAAGATAACAGATTCTATGTAACCGATGCAAGCGGAGGACAACCCAAAGCTTGCTAAACCTGGGTTGTAATCTGGAAAGGAATGTGAGAGGGAAGACGAGGTCCAGTTAGCACATTGATGCAGTAAGACGCGACCACCACCTCACGCTCCTGCTCACAGGATCGATCAATCAGTTTGTGAGCCGAAGTGGCTCTTTCGATTCCCACAGTGGAATCTCTGTCAAAATCCTGATCCATAGGTCCTCCTTTCCCTGTCACGGCCTCTGCACACACCTGTGACCTTTCCCTGATTTAAAATTCGGGTTTCGGGGTTTTGTGATCCCTGACGTCAAGAGTTCCTGTCCTCTCGAACTCTCTAACTTTGATTTTCCAATGCCCTCCTTTCGACCTTAGCCCCTCCTAACTAAACTCCTAGTCCATGTGACCACTATCCCTATGACCGCAGTCTTATCTCTTTTCGGGGTTTTGGGCTTCAAAATCCTGATGCGCTCTAACTTCAGTTAGCCCTCCGGGCTAGACTCATGGTCCACGCGACCTCCTCTATATGACCACAGTCATACCTCTTATCGGGATTCGAGGTTTCTAAGGTTGAAGTGTATTGGATCTCTTGTCCTCCGAATCCCCAATCCTTCGACTCCCGATGTGATGTCAGTAGCAACTTCTGTCCGCCTTTATCACAATCAACGGTCGTGATCGCCTATGAAACCAATGGTCCCTGATCTCTATCGGGACTTCCCTCTTCTCTGATATGTTGATAGCTAGCCCCACGATGGATCTTTCCTCCCTGTCACTAGGAATCACAAAATGTCGAACCCCGACTTTCTTCAAATTCCTGACACACGTCCCAAATGGATGGACGGTTCAGATCAACCCTCAGGTTTTTCCAAATGCCAAACCAAAAACTCTTACCTTTGCAACCTCTAGTGTCCAGATCTTCGATGTTGGATGATCATGTGACACACGTCCTTCCCAAGATCCACAGCTATGGTTCTTTTGCAGTTTCGGGGTTCAACAGGTCTCAAACCCTTGGTCTCGAGACTTCCGATATGCCGATGGTTCTTGATTTATACCACCTGTCCTGACAGATGGACGGCTCAGATTATATCGAGGTTTTCACTATGGATTTCCCTGACCTCTTGTCCACAGAATTCGTGAAATACCGAACCCCGATATGCCGATGGACTCTGCCCTTTCAGGACTTTTCCCGAGCTCTCGCATTTACGCCACGCATCCCCTTCAGATGAAAGGTTCTTATTTACTCTTGGGGTTTCACGACTCAAAATGTCCCGACTTTCTTGACCTCGAGAATTTTGATATCCCGAACGTCGATCCTCCGGTTTGACTTTTCTATCAGGACTTTCCCTGATAATCTGGATCTTCACCACGCGTCCCGACTGATGGACGACCCTGATCCAATCTCATGATTTCAGAGTTTGTGATACCCCAATGACAAAAATTCTCTGTCAACTCAAAACCCCGATAGTCGATATACCGACGGGTCGCTCGATCTCTGCCACGTGTCTTCAGAAACCGATGACTCAGATTCAATCTCAGGATTTTAGAGTTTTCGATGCTGAAATGCTTCGTCTTCTTGTCCCTTCAACCTTCGAATGCTGATAGGCTCCTGATCTCACCCACGTGTCCCCAAAAGATGAATGGCTCAGATTGTTCCCAGGACTTTCACCCTGAAAATTCCTGATCTCATGTCATCGTGACTCTCAATTTCATGAATGCTAATATCCCAATGGCCACGCCACTCATTGGGATTTTACCTCTGCCTATGAGAGTTTAACTCCCATGCAACTCCTGACAGATACAATGGTTGTCGAGTATTTGGACCAAGATCCGATGGTCCAAATCTCTTCTTCTGTGCACACTCCAGAGACTAAACTGTGAGCATCTTCACCCGATCCAACGACTGACAAGTTCTTTGATCTAGATCCGATGGTGAAGATCATCCCTTCCTCTACATTCACTCCTGCTCCTTCCTGAACATGAAAACCAACAATCCAGATCTCCTTCTTCAGCCGATCTGATGGTTGTTGTGCTCCCTCCTGAGCTTGTACACTCCTTCTTCCCAGACTTGGGAGAAAATTCAAATTCCTCAAAGGCCTCGATCTTTGGTTCGTTTTTGCGAGCTCTTTGACTTTAAGCCTCGCATGTGTTCTTCCATGACACTATTCCTCCTGAGATTTTATAGATTCTGAGCTCCTCCAAAGAGTTCTTCAACCCCTGCACTCCTTGCAGCCACGA
Organism: Picea mariana; assembly: GCA_032191745.1. Taxonomy (NCBI): domain Eukaryota; kingdom Viridiplantae; phylum Streptophyta; class Pinopsida; order Pinales; family Pinaceae; genus Picea; species Picea mariana. Next base: position 38,114 of record JASDQU010590202.1, on the reverse strand, counting down.
ATCTGTGCCTGAAAGCACTCGCCCTCCTGACCTTATCCTTTGAATCCCCAAGGGATTCTTTGACTTTTGCACCCCTACAGAGTTTTCACGCACACACAATGTTATTTCTCCTGAGCTTGTCAAACACTCAGACCCCTAAGGGATTTTATCCTTCTTCCTTACTCCTGCAAATGGAGAATGTAATGCTCACCTGGCTATTTCTCTCTCAAGCAACCTATTGCTGAGTCTGCAGGGTGTTCAGCAACCCTGTGAAGATCCCTCAGTGGATTATTCTCTAAGTTCCAGAACTCAAAGAGTTCTCTTCTCTTCTATGCCTGCTTGGACAAAGTCTCAATGCCCACCTGGCAGAGTATCTTCTTCATGGAACGTTCAACATTTCTGTCCTCGGTGCACTCCTTTCACCTACTCAATGCCCACCTGGAAGAGCTCTTAGAATCCTCAGTGACTCTGGTTTCTTAAGAACTCATAACAGAGTTCTTTTCAATGCACTTCTGTGCATAGGCTTAATGCCCACTTGGTAGAGCTTCACAAAACTCCTCAGAGATTCTGTCTGCGACTGTGTCTTTCATACATAGCCTTGCCTCCAAGGTATTCAACAACCTTGAGGTCTTCTCCCTCTGAGTTATTGATTCCAGTTCTTGTGCCGCAACACGCCTTTGTCTGAACCCGCAGAATTCAAAAGTGCATCCTCTGTGCATGGATATCAGAACACGCACTGTTCTGTCAAACCCTCTTGGTATGAATCCTCAAAGACCTCTCAAACCTGAAATCAATAAATCCTACAAATGCAAACCTACAACATACATCTACAACATAAAAGAACCCTCACAGACATTCATTCAACACAGAAATACATGCAGGAAAAACTGCTTCTGTTTATATTAAATGGCAAATGCCTGTATTTACATGGTGTTCCCGAGCACGGCCTGTAACAAGGTCTCAGCTCCTTCTCTTCTTCTCTCTACTCATATATCCTCTTCTATTCTATCCACCACTCAACTCCCTCAAAATGAGATACAATTCATCTTTTTACATGAGGGGGCTCTTCGAGCTCTTCCCTCCAATCTACCTACCCTATTCAATTACATTGAATGGGATGTCTAGTCCAGTATCTAGATCTAGATCTCAACCTTACAAACATTAAAGGCCTATCTTATCTACAGCCTGCTCCTAGGCACGGCTTCACAGCTCACCATCTTAAAAATTTAATTACATTGAATTCAGATTTTAAATGAGGCTGCGACTCTCTTCACCACGCGATTTGAATTCACTAACGTGGATGGCTGTCTAGCTGGCTGATGTGGAGAGATGATCCTACATCATACTCCGCAGCTGCAAAATTCATGAGCTCCTTCTCATGAGCTTCTTATCTCTGATGTTGAAATCCTCCTGGATCCCAAATCATTCTCTAGAGTTGTTCATTTGCTCCATCTTCCTGCTGCTGTTGCTGCTGCACTGTTTCTTCCTTCTCTCTGTTCAGCCTCTCCTAGCTGACAGTCTCTGCTGACCTCAACATTAGCCTTTTGATCTCCTTGACCGCTGCATCCAGCTGCTCCAGTGGCTGGTCCTGTTTTTGCAGTCTCCCCAGCTGCAAATTTTTTTGGCACATGGGCAGATCACTGTGATCTCCCACGCCTTCTTTTTCATCTTCATCTGTGGCCTCAAGTTGCCACTCTGCTGTAGACTTCATCTCTACAGTATTTTCCTGACTGACTTTCTGTTCAGTCACCTTCTCTCACAGCTCAACTTCTGTCAATTTTCTTGCTGGCCCTGGATTGTTCATCCAATCCTCCAACATCTTTATCTCCATATCCCATGGAGTGATAAATCTACTTGCATGCTCTTTGGCTTCCTTTGCTGCTAGCTTCAGTGCTGTAGCTTCATTCTTTTCATCTCCCTGCCCGAAATCATTGGTCCATTCCTTAGAATGCTCATTCTCTTTTCCTTCTTGGGCAGCCTCAGATATCTGCTCCAATTCTTCTCTCCTGACAGTCTCAGTTGACTATTCTGTTGTTGCTGCATCTGCAACAAAGATTTCTACCTCCTTCTGGGCAAGTGGTCAGAATATCTGTAATCCCCCAATCATTAGAAGGTCCTTCGGATCCTCCTCTTCTATCAGCTGCATCTGCTGATCTAAATCCATCCTTGAGCTCACCTGCTCTATCAACTCTTCTGGCTGATTCCAACTCATCTGATCATCCCTGCCCACCTGGCAATATGAGTTGCTTCCACTGTCCTCCTGGCAGATTATGAGATCAACCAATCCCATCTTCATCAGCACTCCTTGCTGAATTGAACTCACCTCCGAGTCCATGAGACCTTCAGACAGTCTCGAATGCTCATCTCTGCCCACCTAGAAATATGAGTTGCTTCCACTGTCCTCCTAGCAGATTATGAGATCAATCGTTCCCGTCTTCATCAGCACTCCTTGCTGAATTGAACTCACCTCTGAATCCATGAGACCTTCAAACAGTCTCGAATGCTCATCTCTGCCCATCTGGCAATATGAGATGTTTTCACTACCCTCCTAGCATTCTTCGAGATCCCACAACGATCTCATACCATTGCCCAGATGGCAATGTGAAATTCCTTGGCTGTTCTCCTGATAGTCCTTGAGATCCCACAGTGATCTCAATTCCTTGCCCACCTGGCAATATGGAATTTCCTTTCTGCCCTCCTGGTAGTCCTTGAGATCCCCAGTTGATCCCATTTCATTCTCTTCATCGAGAATTCTACCAGTCTCTGGTTCACATACCTAAACCATCTCTTCTTCTGGTCCATTGAGGTTTTCCGCATACCTCAACCATCCTCTTAACAACCTACGCTGTCTTCTAGCCATCAAATCCTTGACTGGCCATTTTTCTTTTACCTTCCTCATGGGCCATTCATATACCCACCGTGGTTTGGCTTTCTACTGCATCTTCAATGCAAGATTTTCTATGTCTGCCTTTATATCAGCGAGCTCTCTATCCATCTCTGCAAGCTTTTCTGCTTTGCTCTTCCTCCCATCATTCCTATGGCCTTCAGTAACCATGGTGTTGTCTCTGTCTGCTCTCCTAGCAAACCTGCTGCTGTCACTCTGCACTAAGAGTGTTTCCAGATTCATCCTACAGTCCTCCTGACTGCTTATGGACTATTTCCTACTTGGAAACAAATCCTTACAAAGTCTCCAGTGCTCTGTCTTCTTCCTTTTCCTCCCCGCTTCTCCTGAAATATACAAGTGAAGATCCTGCTCTGATACCACTTGATGCAGTAAGACATGACCACCACCTCGTGCTCCTACTCACAGGATCGATCAATCAGTTCATGAGCCGAAGCGGCTCTTTCGATTCCCACCGTGGAATCTCTGTCAAAATCCTGATCCACAGGTCCTCCTTTCCCTATCACGGCCTCTGCACGCACCTGTGACCTTTCCCCAATTTAAACTTCAGGTTTCGAGGTTTTGTGATCCCCGATGTCAAGAGTTCTTGTCCTCTCGAACTCTCGAACTCTGATTTACCGATGCACTTCTTTGGGCCTTAGCCCCTCCTGGATAAAATCCTAGTCTATGTGACCACTATCCCCGTGACCGTAGTCTTATCTCCTTTCGACATTTTGGGCTTCAAAATATCGATGCGCTCTAACTTCATTTATCCCTTCGGGCTAGACTCGTGGTCCACAAGACCTCCTCTATATGACCGCGGTCATACCTCTTATCGGGATTCGGGCTTTCAAAGGTTGAAGTGCATTGGATCTCTCGTCCTCCAGATCCCCAATCCTCCAACTCCCGATGTGACATCAGTAGCAACTCCTGTCCGCCTTTAGCACGATCAACAGTCATGATCACCTATGAAACCAATGGTCCCTAATCTCTATCGGGACTTCCCTCTTCTCCAATATGTTGACAGCTGGCCCCATGATGGAGCTTTCCTCCCTGTCACTAGGACTCACAAAATGTCGAACCCCGACTTTCTTCGGATTCCTGACACACGTCCCAAATGGATGGATGGTTCAAATCAACCCTCAAGTTTCACCAAACACCAAACCAAAAACTCTTACCTCTGCAACCTCCGGTGTCTAGATCTCCGACATTGGATGATCATGCGACACGTGTCCTTCCCGAGATCCACGACTGTGGTTCTTTCATAGTTTCAGGGTTCAACAGGTCTCAGACCCTTGGTGTCGAGACTTTTGATATGCCGATGGTTCTTGATTTCTGCCACCTATCCCGAAAGATGGACGGCTCAGATTATATCGCGGTTTTCACTATGGATTTCCCCGACCTCTTGTCCACATAATTCATGAAATACCAAACCCCAATATGCCGATGGTCTCTCCCCTTTCGGGAATTTTCCTGAGCTCTCAGATTTATGCCACGTGTCCCCTTCAGATGAATGGTTCTTATTTACTCTCAGGGTTTTGTGACTCCAAATGTCCTAACTTTCTCGACCTCGAGAATTCTGATATCCCGAACATCGATCCTCCAGTTTGACTTTTCTATCGGGACTTTCCCCGATAATATGGATCTTCACCGCGCGTCCCGACTGATGGACGACCCTGATCCAATCTCACGATTTCGGAGTTTGTGATACCCCGATGATAGAAGTTCTCTGTCAACTCAAAACCTCGGTAGTCGATATACCGACGGGTCACTCGATCTCCGCCACGTGTCATCACAAATGAATGACTCATATTCAATCTGGGAATTTCAGATTTTTCGATGCTGAAATGCTCCATCTTCTTGTCCCTTAAACCTCTGAATGCCGATAGGCTCTCGATCTCGCCCACGTGTCCCCAAAATATGGATGAATCAGATCGTTCCTGGGACTTTCACCCTGAAAATTCCCGATCTCATGTCATTGTGATTCCCAATTTCACAAATGTCGATATCCTGATGGCCACGCCTCTCGTCGGGATTTTACCTCTGCCTATGAGAGTTTAACTCCCACGCAACTCCTGACAGATCTGATGGCTATCAGGTATTTGGACCAATATCCAATGGTCTAGATCTCTTCTTTTGTGCACACTCCAGAGACTAAACTCTGAGCATCTTCATCCGATCCAATGGCTGACAGGTTCTTTTCTCTAGATCTGATGTTGTAGATCATTCCTTCCTCTATACTCACTCCTTCTCCTTCCTGGACGTGAAAACCAATGATCCAAATCTCCTTCTTCAACCGATTTTATGACTGTTGTGCTCCCTCCTGAGCTTGCACACTCCTTCTTCCCAGACTTGGGAGAAAATTCAAATTCCTCAAAGGCCTCGACCTTTGGTTCATTTCTGCGAGCTCTTTGACTTTAAGCCTCACATGCGTTCTTCCACGATGCTATTCCTCCTGAGCTTTTATAGATTCTGAGCTCCTCCAAAGAGTTCTTCAAACCCTGCACTCCTTGCAGCCACAACTCTGTGCCTGAAAGCACTCGCCCTCCTGAACTTATCCTTTGAATCCCCAAGGGATTCTTTGACTTTTGCACCTCTACAGAGTCTTCACGCACACACAATGCTATTTCTCTTGAGCTTGTCAAACACTCAGAACCCTAAGGGATTTTATCCTTCTTCCTTACTCCTGCAAATGGAGAATGTAATGCCCACCTGGCTATTTCTCTCTCAAGCAACCTATTGCTAAGTCTACAGGGTGTTCAACAACCCTGTGAAGATCCCTCAGTGGATTCTTCTCTAAGTTCCAGAACTCAAAGAGTTCTCTTCTCTTCTATGCCTACCTACACAAAGTCTTAATGCCCACCTGGCAGAGTATCTTCTTCACAGAACGTTCAATAGTTCTGTCCTCTGTGCACTCCTTGCACCTACTCAATTCCCACCTGGCAAAGCTCTCAGAATCCTCAGTGAATCTAGTTTCTTAAGAACTCACAACAGAGTTCTTTTCAATGCACTTCTGTGCATAGGCTCAATGCCCACTTGGCAGAGCTTCACAAAAATCCTCAGAGATTCTGTTTGCAACTATGTCTCTCATACACAGCCTTGCCTCCAAGGTATTCAGCAACCTTGAGGTCTTCTCCCTCTGAGTTATTGATTCCAGTTCTTGTTCCACAACACGCCTTTGTCTGAACCCACAGAATTCAGAAGTGCGTCCTCTGTGCACGGCTATCAGAACCCGCAGTGTTTTGTCACACCCTCCTGGTATGAAGCCTCAAAGACCTCTCAAACCTAAAATCAATAACTCCTACAAATGAAAACCTACAACATACATCTATAGCATAAAAGAACCCTCACAGACATTCATTCAACACAGAAATACATGCAGGAAAAACTGCTTCTGATTATATTAAATGGAAAATGCYTGTATTTACATGGTGTTCCTGAGCATGGCCTGTAACAAGGTCTCAKCTCTTTCTCTTCTACTCTCTACTCGCAGATCATYTTCTATTCTATCCACCACTCAGCTCCCTCAAAATGAGATACAATTCATCTTTTTACATGAGGGGGCTCTTCGAGCTCTTCCCTCCAATCTACCTACCCTATTCAATYACATTGAATGGGATTTCTAGTCCAGCATATGGATCTAGATCTCAGCCTTACAAATATTAAAGGCCTATCTTATCTATAGCCTGCACCTAGGCACGGCTTCATAACTCACCAGCTTAAACATTTAATTACATTGAATTCAGATTTTAAATGAGGCTGCACCTCTCTTCACCATGCGATTTGAATTCGCTAACGTGTCTGGATGGCTGGCTGGCTGACATGGAGAGATGCTCCTGCATCATAATCCTCAGCTGTAAAATTCATGATCTCCTTCCCATGAGCTTCCCATATCTGATGTTGAAATCCTCCTGGATCCCAAATCATTCTCTGGAGTTGTTCATTCGCTCCATCTTCCTATTGCTGCTCCTGCTGTGCTGCTGCTTCCTTCTCTCTGTTAAGCCTCTCATGGCTAACAGTCTCTACTGACCTCAACATCGGCCTTTAGATCTCCTCGATCACTGCATCCAACTGCTCCAGTGGCTGGTCCTATTTTTGCAGTCTCCCCAGCTGCAAAATTTTTTGGCACATGGGCAGATCACTGTGATCTCCCACGCCTTCTTTTTCATCTTCATCTGTGGCCTCAAGTTGCCACTCTGTTGTAGACTTCATCTCTATAGTCTCTTCCTGACTGACTTTCTGTTCATTCACCTTCTCTGACAGCTCAACTTTTGTCAGTTTTCTTGCTGGCCCTGGATTGTTCAGCCAATCCTCGAGCATCTCTAGCTCCATCTCCCATGGAGTGATAAATCTACCTGCTTGCTCTTTGGCTTCCTTTGCTGCTAGCTTCAGTGCTGCAACTTCATTCTTTTCATCTCCCTACCCGAAATCAGTGGGCCATTCCTCAGAATGCTCATTCTCTTTTCCTTCTTGGGCAGCTTCAGATATCTGCTCCAATTCTTCTCTCTTGACAGTCTCAGCTGACTGTTCTGCTATTGCTGCATCAGCAACATATATTTTTGCCTCCTTCTAGGCAAGTGGTAGGAATATCTGTATTCCCCCAATCATTAGAAGGTCCTTCAGATTCTCCTCTTCTATCAGCTTCGTCTGCTGATCTAAATCCATCCCTGAGCTCACCTTCTCTATCAGCTCTTCTAGCTGATTCCAACTCATCTGCTCATCCCTGCCCACCTAGAAATATGAGTTGCTTCCACTGTCCTCCTGGCAGATTATGAGATCAACCGATCCCATCTTCATCAGCACTCCTTGCTGAATTGAACTCACCTCCGATTCCATGAGACCTTCAGACTGTCTCGAATGCTCATCTCTGTCCACCTGGCAATATGAGTTGCTTCCACTGTCCTCCTGGCAGATTATCAGATCAATCGATCCCATCTTCATCAACACTCCTTGCTGAATTGAACTCACCTTTGAATCCATGAGACCTTCAGACAGTCTCGAATGCTCATCTCTACCCACCTAGAATTATGAGATGTTTTCACTGCCCTCCTGGCAGTCTTTGAGATCCCATAGCGATCTCATACCATTGCCTAGCTGGCAATGTGAAATTCCTTGGCTGTCCTCCTAACAGTGCTTGAGATCCCACAGTGATCTCAACTCCTTACCGACCTGGCAATCCTTGAGATCCCCAGCTGATCCCATTTCATTCTCTTCACTGAGAATTCTACCAGTCTCTGGTTCACATACCTGAACCATCTCTTCTTTTGGTCCATTGAGGTTTTCCGCATAACTCAACCATCCTCTTAACAACCTACGATGTCTTCTAGCCATCAACTCCTTGACTGGCCATTTTTATTTTTCCTTCCTCATGGGCCATTCATATACCCACCGTGGTTTGGCTTTCTGCTGCATCTTCAATGCAAGCTTTTCTATGTCTTCCTTTATATCAGCGAGCTCTCTATCCAACTCTGTAAGCTTTTCTTCTTTGCTCTTCCTCCCAGCATGCCTATGGCCATCAGTAACCATGGTGTTGTCTCTATCTTCTTTCCTAGCAAACCTGCTGCTCTCACTCTGCACTAAGAGTGTTTCCAGCTTCATCCTACAGTCCTCCTAACTGCTTATGGACTGTTGCCTACTTGCAAACAAATCCTTACAGAGTATCCAACGCTCTGTCTTCTTCCTTTTCCTCCCCGCTTCTCCTGAAATATACAAGTGAAGATCCCGCTCTGATACCACTTGATGTAGTAAGACACGACCACCACCTCGTGCCCCTACTCACAAGATCGATCAATCAGTTTGTGGGCCGAAGCGGCTCTTTCAATTCCCACCCTGGAATCTCTGTCAAAATCTCGATCCACAGGTCCTCATTTCCCTATCACAGCCTCTGCACGCACCTGTGACCTTTCCCTGATTTAAACTTTGGGTTTTGGGGTTTTGTGATCCCCGACGTCAAGAGTTCCTGTCCTCTTGAAATCTCGAACTCTGATTTGCCGATGCACTCCTTTGGGCCTTAGCCCCTCCTAGCTAAACTCCTAGTCCATGTGACCACTATCCCCGTGATCGCAGTCTTATCTCCTTTCGGGGTTTTGGGCTTCAAAAACCCGATGCGCTCTAACTTCAGTTAGCCCTCTGATCTAGACTCGTGGTCCACGCGACCTCCTCTATATGACCGCAGTCATACCTCTTATTGGGATTTGGGGTTTCGAAGGTTGAAGTGTATTGGATCTCTCGTCCTCTGAATCCCCAATCCTTCGACTCCCGATGTGATGTCAGTAGCAACTCTTGTCCGCCTTTACCATGATCAACGGTCGTGATCACCTATGAAACCAACGGTCCCTGATCTCTATCGGGACTTCCCTCTTCTCCGATATGTTGACAACTGGCCTCATGATGGAGCTTTCCTCCCTGTCACTAGGAATCACAAAATGTCGAACCCCGACTTTCTTCAGATTCCTGAAACGCGTCCCAAATGGATGGACAGTTCAGATCAAACCTCGGGTTTCGCCAAATGCCAAACCAAAAACTCTTACCTATGCAACCTCCAGTGTCTAGATCTCTGATGTTGGATGATCATGTGACACACGTCCTTCCCGAGATCCATGGTTGTAGTTCTTTCGCAGTTTCTAGGTTCAA
>JASDQU010590202.1:6098-18246 GCA_032191745.1 Picea mariana | reverse complement strand
AAGACAGTAAACCAACAGGACCCAAACAAGATCCATAAATCCCCCTGAGAAGGTAAACTTCTGACAGGGAAGAGGAGACTGCCTCTTAAGCTTCCTGGGCTCTACACGCTACTGAAACCACTACAGCAGGTGTTCAAACGCGGGTTGTATAAGGTTAGGGCGCGGGTCACACGCGTGCAAGCCTTCTGCAGGCCGCGTGTACCTCTGTGTGTCTCGAGAATAAATGTCAAGCGTCAATCAAGGAAAACTGGTATTGATAACCAGGTTCCCTGCTAGCATTGACCTAACAGACAACAAAATAAACAAAGAAACAGAGACTGGACTTCTTTGAACTACCCAAAAGATATTTAACCAAATCTAGAAACCCTAAGAGTAAACTCTCCCCAGCGGAGTCGCCAATTCTGTTGTGGGGTTATTCTACCCTACAGACTAGAAATCTAGGGCTTTAAACTTGCATGCAGATCATGACCCTTCAGAAATAACTTTTAACCTTCTACCCCAATCTAAAACCCCTTTTCTCATGCAAACATGGGAAGAACCAACTAACCTTTTTATCGACGGTTGGTGTAGATCCTCCGTTGAGTTTTTATCCCCTTGCTGCTGCTGCTCCTTCCAAAAAGCTTTCATGCAATCAAGACAAAACTATGCATGCATGCTATTGATCTACTAGAGGGTTAGAGATTAAACATAAATCAAATAAAGCACATAAGACTCATGTATTTGGGACGGGAAAAGTATCTTTTTCATTAATCTCAATATGAATCAACTTACAATGATTATAGAGACCGACCACCGTTCCTCAATCCTGATCCTGGGCTTCTCCTCTTCTTTGTCCTCCAACTGCTTTGCTTGAATTCTCCTGAAGCTTGAGGAAAGGCTAAAGGGTTGGGACAAAACGGATTCGGCAATTTGGCAAAGTTTCTTTGCTATGATTTTCCTCCTTTGAATAGTACCCCTACCCCTTTTTTTATAGGCTAGAAGGAGCTAGGGTTTTAGACGAACTCTCGGCCATGCATGGTGGGGAGTTCTAATTAACTGACCAAAAGCTTCTCGTTCTACCGGCAAATTTCCTGATTTTTTTCTTTGTTAGGTAAACGCGGGCTATAGTGGGCTAGCCAGCGTTTGCCTGCGGGCTGTAGTGGGCCTGCTAGAGTTTGCTTTTTTAAAATGGAGTTTTTAGAAGAGTTGTTCAGTAGTTTTTTGGCCAAGAAGGGATATGAGTTGGCTTGATGCCAGGTAAGCATGTGTGGTGCAATTTAGGGTTATAACACCCGTGATCTCAGATTTACACCACGCGTCCCCTTCAGATGAATGGTTCTTATTTACTCTCGGGGTTTCACAATTCCAAATGTCCTGACTTTCTCGACCTCGAGAATTCCGATATCCTGAACGTCGATCCTCCGGTTTGACTTTTCTATTGGGACTTTCCCCGATAATCTGGATCTTCGCCATGCGTCCTGACTGATGGACGACCTTGATCCAATCTCATGATTTTGGAGTTTGTGATACCCCGATGATAGAAATTCTCTATCAACTCAAAACCCCGGTAGCCAATATACCGACGGGTCACTCGATCTCCACCACGTATCTTCACAAACAGACGGCTCAGATTCAATCTCGGGATTTCATAGTTTTTGATGTTGAAATGATTCGTCTTCTTGTCCCTTCAACCTCCAAATGCCGATAGGCTCCCGATCTCACCCACGTGTCCCCAACAGATGGACGGCTCAGATCGTTCCCGAGACTTTCACCCTGAATATTCAAAATCTCATGTCATCGTGACTCTTGATTTCAAGAATGCCGATATCTTGATGGCCATGTCTCTCATTGGGATTTTAACTCTGCCTATGAGAGTTTAACTCCCACACAACTCCTGACAGATCACATGGCTATCGGGTATTTGGACCAAGATCTAACGGTCCAGATCTCTTCTTCTGCGCACATTCCAGAGACTAAACTCTGCGCATCTTCACCTGATCCAACGGCTGACGGGTTCTTTGCTCTAGATCCGATGGTGCAGATCATTCCTTCCTCTACACTCGCTCCGCCTCCTTCCTGGACGTGAAAACCAACGATCCAGATTTTCTTCTTCAGCCAATCTGACGGCTGCTGTGCTCCCTCCTAAGCTTGTGCACTCCTTCTTCCCAGACTTGGGAGAAAATTCAAATTCCTCAAAGGCCTTGACCTTTGGTTCATTTCTGTGAGCTTTTCGACTTTAAGCCCCGCCTGCGTTCTTCCATGATGCTATTCCTCCTAATATTTTATAGATTCTGAGCTCCTCCAAAGAGTTCTTCAACCCCTGCACTCCTTGCAGCCATGACTCTGTGCCTAAAAGCACTCGCCCTCCTGAACTTATCCTTTGAATCCGCAAGGGATTCTTTGAATTTTGCACCTCTGCAGAGTCTTCACACACACACAATGTTATTTATCCTGAGCTTTTCAAACACTCAGACCCCTAAGGGATTTTATCCTTCTTCCTTACTCCTGCAAATGGAGAATGCAATGCCCACCTAGCTATTTCTCTCTCAAGCAACCTATTGCTGAGTCTGCAGGGTGTTCAACAACCCTGTGAAGATCCCTCAGTGGATTCTTCTCTAAGTTCCAGAACTCAAAGAGTTCTCTTCTCTTCTATGCCTTCCTGCACAAAGTCTCAATGCCCACCTGCCAGAGTATCTTCTTCATAGAACGTTCAACAGTTCTGTCCTCTGTGCACTCCTTGCACCTGCTCAATGCCCACCTGGAAGAGCTCTTAGAATCCTCAGTGACTCTGGTTTCTTAAGAACTCACAGCAGAGTTCTTTTCAATGTGCTTATGTGCATAGACTCAATTCCCACTTGGCAGAGCTTCACAGAACTCCTCAGAGATTCTGTCTGCAACTGTGTCTCTCATACACAGCCTTACCTCCAAGGTATTCAGCAACCTTGAGGTCTTCTCCCTCTAATTTATTGATTCCAGTTCTTGTGCCGCAACACGCCTTTGTCTGAACCCGCAGAATTCAAAAGTGCATCCTCTGTGCACGGCTATCAGAACCCACAGTGTTTTGTCACACCCTCCTGGTATGAAGCCTCAAAGACATCTCAAACCTGAAATCAAGAACTCCTGCAAATGGAAACCTACAACATACATCTACAACATAAAAGAACCCTCACAGAAATTTATTCAACACAGAAATACATGCAGGAAAAACTGCATCTATTTATATTAAATGGAAAATGCCTGTATTTACATGGTGTTCCTGAGCATGGCCTGTAGCAAGGTATCGACTCCTTCTCTTCTGCTCTCTACTCGCAGATCCTCTTCTATTCTATCCACCACTCAGCTCCCTCAAAATGAGATACAATTCATCTTTTTACATGAGGGGGTTCTTCGAGCTCTTCCCTCCAATCTACCTACCCTATTCAATTACATTGAATGGGTTGTCTAGTCCAGCATCTGGATCTAGATCTCAGCCTTACAAACATTAAAGGCCTATCTTATCTATATCTTTCACCCAGGCACAGCTTCACAGCTCACCAACTTAAACATTTAATTACATTGAATTCATATTTTAGATGAGATTGCGCCTATCTTCACCACGCGATTTGAATTCGCTAACGTGGTTGGCTGGTTGGCTGGCTGATGTGGAGAGATGCTCCTGCATCACACACCCCAATCAAAATGGATGGCCTCATTAGTTGGAGGGGGTTCTACGGGAGAAGGAGGAATACCCCTCGACACGACAGAGTCTGTATCAACGAGAAAAACTTGGGTAGTATAGGGTTTACTCTCGAGCGAAAGAGTAGGATCGATTGATGGAGAGATCAGATCGACCACTTGAGTTTCATTCTCCAAAGAGAGAATGGGGTTGACAGATGGAAATGGATCGACCACTTGGGTTTCACTCTCTGAGGGGAGAGTGGGATTGACCGAGGATGGTATCGGATCAACCACTTTGTCAACTAGTTCAACTAAGGACGCGACCAGATTGACGACATGATCAACCGGATTGATCGATGAAGGGACCGGAGTGATAATTCCATCAACTACAGGTGGGTTGAGAGAAAGCGTGTGATAAGAAGCTGGAAGTTGAGGCTGTGAAATAGTCATGTCTTCCAGTAATTTTGAGGCTTTGTCCATATGAGGGAAAAGATGAGTTAGATGACTCCCTTTGCATAACATACACGGGAACTTGATTCTATTTTTCTTCTTCCAAACCGTATCATGACTAGTTGACTGGAGGTCATCTATATGTAGTTCAGAGGCTGATGACATGGGTTGGTTAGGGTGTGTAGACCATACTTCTATAACCTTGGATAGACCAGGGCAATCCTTAAGAAGATGGATACCCTTACAAAGCCTGCAAGGGTACTTGGGCTTATGGGTTGTTTGGGTGATATTGACATCATCAACACTCCCAGCACGATTAACAGTAACTGGTTGTTTTCCAACATGTTTGAAAGTGGTTGGAAGCTTTGACTCTTTTTTATCTTTCTTCTTCTTAATCTTCCTTTTCTTCTTCTTCTTATTCACTGGGTTACTAGCTTCAAAACTTTCACTCGACGAAGAAGATGAAACAGAAGGTGACCTTGCAAGAAAAGAAGGCGAAGAAGAACTTACTGGTGAAGAAGGTGAAGGATCAACATGAGGTTGATGCTCTTGGGGGGAAGTGCTTGTGACTGAAGCACTAACTGCATTCGGGATTACCTAAGTGGAAAACAACCACACTGGCAATCCAATAGTGAGACCTGGAAGGCTCAAAGTAGCGATGTGAGGAGGACCAATGTTTCCATAAGAAGGAAAAACAAAAGGTTCCCCTAGAGTAGGGGTTCCTTCAGTGGTCATTCCAGGAACTGATACCATTAAATAAATCCAACCTAGATTCTGCTAGGGGAAACAAATAGCACACACTAAAAATCTAGGAAGCAAGCAAACAAACAAAACCTTCTCACAATGAGCACACTAGTTGGTGATGAAATCCAACGTCGCGGGACAAAGTAAGAAGGGGATAAGATAGAGCGGGTGGAAAAGTTACATTGACGACATGCTTAACAGACTTACACCCTGGTGCAAGCTCCCACACATAATCGTGGGTATACCCTCCAAGGAGCCCGAGTGAGTTTGGCCAATGTCGATTCCAGGTACCATGAAGACTTGCCCCTCCATAGTCACCTTGTGTAAAGACCCTAAAGAGATAGGCCACTAAGGTTACCAATTACTACAATGATGCCTGGGGAAACAATTGACAGTCCAATCCATGCGCAAGGGCAGGGTATCTATCCCGAAATCAACTCGAAAGGCTTCCACTCATCATTGTGGGTATACCTCTCAAGTGACCCCCATAATACACACAACCTCTACACCAAGACCAACAAAGCAGGGTGAGTAACTCTGCCAGTCTCAATGTGACCTCGTGATTGACCCTTGTGTTAGAAGGGCTTCCCAGGACAAAATGTAATAAGTGGATTTAACCGCTCCCTAACTCAAGATACTATGTTTGTTTGCAACTTTGGAAAGTTATCTTTAACACCTATTCCAAAGCCCTACGACTAATATGATGTAGGTTTGCTACCAAAAAAGATAAAAATGTCTAATCATTTTTTATAAGCGCTTTATTTTATGGCTGTTGTTACTCAAAAGGAAGATGGCGTGGACAATATGTTGTTTTGACCGACTCGAAAATTATGCAAAGATATGAAGATGCAATCTTTTCATTTCGATGAAAGCTATGCTACGAGAAGGAGAAAACATTTATCATTCCCATATGCACAATGTCCCAAAATATATTAAACTCATCAAAATCAAGACTCTCAAGAAATGAGAAAAAGGTACTGAACACCAATGCACGATTCATGGCCCCCCCCCGGCCATGAGGGGGAAATTTTTTCATAATTTAATATAAAAAAATGTCAAGAATCATGCAATTTCGCTACTTGAAATGCA
Organism: Picea mariana; assembly: GCA_032191745.1. Lineage (NCBI taxonomy): Eukaryota > Viridiplantae > Streptophyta > Pinopsida > Pinales > Pinaceae > Picea > Picea mariana. Next base: position 12,327 of record JASDQU010590202.1, on the reverse strand, counting down.
AGGATGCACCCAATCTAAAAGCAATAAATTAAATATTTTTGTTTCAAAAATTTCACTAAAAGCAATAATGAACTTTATTAAAACAAAGAAACCCAAACTAGTCTTTTCAATTGCATGAGGAAAGTGATCTTTCAAACAATAAGCAAATGATAAAGACCAAGAAACTCAACTTTCAACCAATTGTTGGTCCTCAACCAATCAATCACACTCATATTCCAAAATCAGAGAGTATAGCTTTGCCAAGAAAAGTCAAGAAATGAAAGTCAAGACAAAAGTGACAAGAAGAGCCTTGAAATCCTAAGACTGTTCATGCATGAAGACGAAGACAAGAAAGACACCAAGCAATGGTCCAATAAACTCTTATGAGGCACCTAGACTAATCTGGGCAGTTGAAGATGCCAAAGCTCAAATCCAAAAAATTGAAAAAATGAGTTCGCAGGCTGGCAATACTACACAGTGCGAGAATTAGGCATTCTCGTAGGTGACCTTTGAGCAAGGTGCGAGAACCTCGCACTGCAACCTAAAGGTAGAGTGCGAACTCTGTGGATTCTCACAGGCTACAGTGAAGTGCAGTGCAAGAACCTCTGAAACTAATCAAATTTTTGGAAAATGAAGCAAAATTAGAAAAGGCCTCTGGACCCAGAGGGTCTATGAGGATATCCTGAAGACTCAGAGATTGATAGGAAAGGAGAAAATTGAAACAAGAGAAAATGGCCACAGAAAAATACAAAATGGATTCCTCCCCAGTAGAGTCGCCAATTTTGTTATTGGATAAATCCATAAGTGTGGACACAAACCGATCTCCCTAGATCTACCTGGATCTAGAACAAAGCAAGACAGAACATGACTCTTTCCCTAGATTCTAACTATTGAATTAAATAGGAGGCAAGAACAAATAACATACCTTATTATCGCTTCATATGGTTTTTGTTGCTCCTACTTCGCTTCAGTGCTCTCGTGCAGCCAAGACCAAGACAACACAAACCAACCAAAGTGAAGATAGCATAATCTATTCAACAGTCAATCTATGTATATGATCAAGGAATTATACAATAAAGTGGAAATAGCTTTATGGGAAAGGGACATATTACTGTATCATATTAATTAAAAGTAAAGATTACAACCTAAGCCTTGATGTTGCAAACTTCCTTTCGATGGACCTTGGCTCCGACACACACACTTGCTCACTTGCATGAAGAAGATCAACTCTTTGGATACACTTGCTGGAGTCTCCAAGCTATTGTAGCTTCATTACTTCACACAATTCTTTCACCAATTCTCCAATGAATCTTGCTTAACCTTTTCCATGAGAATTCACTCAATATATAGGAGAGAATGAATTGGCTACTTGGATAAGAATGATCCCAAAATATCAGGGAATCCAGTACTAGGATAACCATTCGAATGCCATTTCATCCTTCTAGAAGATTCCCTTCTAGAAGCATCGATAATTCATCTTTTTCCTTGCTTTAGAAAGAGTTTGCACCCTAGCAGTTCAACACAGTGTGAACTTCTCGCACCCTGGCTTAAAGCAACCTGCGAGAATCGGGCATTCTCGTAGGCAAATATACTAGCAGCCTGCAAACAGTCTTCAAAAATGAGTTTCTGAAAGAGATGAAAATAACTTTTTCTCAGGAGAAAGTTCTTATGAAGAGCTTGAGTACACCATCATCAATACATCATCATGACGACCAAAATCATGGGTAACAATATCCCAATCCAGCTTTCAATTTTAAATTTCTTTGCTGATTTAGAATGGAGTTTAATCCTTCTGAGGCTTTAATACTTGGCAGATTTTGGTGATACAATCCTTTAAACTTCTCCATTTCTTTTCTGGTTTTTACTATCTCTTCTTCTAAGGCTTCAAACCTGACTTTCTTCTCTGACAATTTTTGTTTCAGTATGTCTTCTATTTTCTTTGCATCTTCTAATTCCACTTTCAACAGAGCAAAATCTTCATCAGGTTTTTTACTTTCTTTCTCGAACTGTATCCGCAATTGTTTTTGCTTTCTGTTCTTAATTCTGAGTCTGTCAATTTCTTCCAGTGCACTGATCAGGTCTCCTTCCATATCAACCACAACTTCTTCATCATTATCATCACTTCCTATGCTTTTATTATCATAATCCTCTTTGGCCATAAGCATGAAGTGATTTGCCTTATCTTCACAGGAAGAGTCACTATAGGTGTCTTCTGAGGAATTGTCATTATTTGCAACCAAACTTTTCTTCTTATTATATTTATTTTATTTGTACTTTTTTTCATCATCAGAGTTCTGGTCCTTTTTCTCATGGGGACACTTAGATGCAAAATGACCTATCTTACCACAATTAAAGAATTTGAATGGCAACTTGCCTTGATATTTTCCTGATTCTTTCTTTAACCTTCTCACAAATTTTGCCTCAATATCATCTAATTCTGAATCAATATTCTTGTCTTCTTTAAAAGATGCTTCTCTAGTACTGGATTTATCTTTGTTAATTCTCATTTCATATGCAGTTAGAGTTCCTAGGAGTTGATCAATGGACAGAGTTTTAAGATCACTTAATTCTTCTATTGTAGAGACTTTTGGATTAAATTTATCAGGCAGAGATCTTAAAATCTTTTGAACTAAGAGTGAGTCATCAAACTTCTCACCAAGACCCTTCATGGCATTCACAAGTTCTTCAAATCTTAAAAAATACTTGCTAACTGTTTCATCTTCATTCATCTTTAGTTGTTCAAATTTCAATCTATATGTTTGAAGTTTGGCATCTTTTACTTTCTGATTTCCTTCATAACTGCTAATAAGTTTATCCCACATTGCTTTGGCAGTTTCAAGATGCATCACCTTTACAAACTCAGCTTCAGCAAGTCCATTCAAGATAGAATTCATTCCCTTAGCATTAAAACTAAACTCTAACTTATCGTCCTTGGAGGCTAGTACAACAGGCTTTGTATATCCAGTCTCTACTACATCCCAAACATCAACACCCAAGGCCATTAAGTATGTTCTCATTCTAATCTTCTAGAAGGAAAAATTTGTTCCATCAAATAGAGGGGGCTTAGAGGATGAAGTCCCTTCATGACTTGTCATGTTTAAGCTTACATATCTACCTTTGAATAAAAGGAGCCTGCTCTGATACCAATTGTTGAAATTACTAAGACAACTGAGAGGGGGGGGTGAATCAGTTGTTTTTGGGCTTAAACAATTTTAAGTCTATTAATACATTCTTAATCTTTCTTCAAGTGATCATCAACATTATACAGCGTATGGAAAATAAAAGTAATGAGAATCAGTCACACATAAGGTATACACAGAGACATATTTTCATGAGGAAACCCATAAAGGGAGAAAACCTCTTCTTCTTCTTCAAAATGATAGGCAGTCTTTTAAGTTCTGTACATCATCTATAATTGAGCACCAACTCAATTTGAGGCTGCTACCTCTGTTTTACAAGCTCCAACTTGTTTTAGAGAACCAACTCTCTGGTTTCTCTATCACCCACTAGAAGGAAGCACCAACTCCCTTAATGTTCCAACACCAACTTCCAGTTACACAAGCTCCAACCTATATAAAAGAGAACACGTGTTCTCCCTTGCACCACCCTGCCACCCTGGTTTTTCTAGCTGCAACTAGATGGAAGCTACAACTCCCTGTGTTCAAGCTCCCACTTGAACCTATGAGGACAAAAGTCCTCCCTAGAACCTCCAAACCACCCTAGAATATAAATGAATAATTAAACAACCAACTACACAGATAAATCGATTCTTACCACTTCCTCTCTATTCTGTAAATGTGGTCTTCTACTTACTGTTCTGCAATTCTTCTCTTCCTTTGTCTATTCTAAAAATCTTCTCTCCTTCAACTTGTTCTGTCATTCTGCTCTGCTTCAACTTGTTCTGTCATTTTTATCTACTTCAATTCTTTTCCTCTTCTGTTACTCTTCTCTGAGTTTTATCTCACACTGCTCATATTCTCAGTCTCACACTGCACATCTTCTCAGTCTCACATTGCGCATACTGCTATTTTCCCTTTATTATAGATTAATTCATTTTTCATCTAGAAAAACCAACCACACACAGCCTATCTCTTTTTATTTTATGCACCACACCCACAACAGTTACACTTCACATCTTCTTCAACAAAAGAAAACCGTCTAAGCAACTGAAACGCCAACCGATCAGGAATCATGAATCATTTTTGCTAACTGATTCATAACTGATGAATTAACTGTGAGAGAGAATAGTAGCCCTCCGATCATATTCAAGTTTATATGCACTGTTGGATGAACTTAATTAATCTTTCTTTTAAATTGGGTTTCAACATTTCATCATTCTTGTGGCCAAGTGTCTCGACACTTCATATCTCAATCTCCGAAACTTCGATACAGAGATTTTCTGTGCTAGCTCCTTCCTCAATATGACCAAGGCCATGACCAAGTGCTTATGCATAAAGTGCTTTTCGTGAATTCACATTTCATGAGTTTGGAGATGAGGCATCTCAACTCTCCAAGTCGCGATCCTCGAAACCCCGAGATGGAGCTAAGATCAACGGTCCACGATCTCGATGAATCTATGGTCCAGATCTCATCGTGAATTCACATCTCGTGATTCCTTTGATGGAGGTCCTTGTCACTCCAAGTTGCGATAGGCATAACTCCAAAATGAATCTTAGATCAACGGTCCATGATTTCAATGAATCTACGGTCCAGATCTCATCATGAATTTGCATCTCGTGATTCCTTTGATGGAGGTCCTTGTCACTCCAAGTTGCTATAGGTGAAACTCCAAAATGAACCTTAAATCAATGGTCCATGATCTCGATGAATCTACGGTTGCGATTAAATCGTGATTTCAATGGTCATATTTCTTGCCTCTCCAAGTTGCGAGTTGCGAAACTCCGAAATGGAGTCGACGGTCCAGATCACACCTTGATCTAACGGCTGCGATTAAATCGCGATTTCAATGGTCATATTTATTTCCTCTTCAAGTCGCGAGTCACGAAACTCCGAAATGGATTTGATAGTCCAGATCACACCTTTATCTGACAGCTACGATTAAATCACAATTTCGCATATCGCGACTTCAATGGTCATATTTCTTGCCTCTCCAAGTCACGAGTCGCGAAACTCCAAAATGGAGTCTTGGATCAACAGTCTTGATCAACACTTGATCTGACGATCATCAGGAATTGTAAATGGGATCCAATGATCAGAAATGTTGCTTCTCCTCCGGAGCAGTCCCGATCAACACTTGATCTGACGGTCATCAAGAATTGTAAATGGGATCCAATGATCATAAATGCTACTTCTCCTCTCGAGCTTACTTTGTTCTGCTACCAACAATCCTCTGCACTATCTCTTTTGAGCTTATTCGAATCTTCTCTGCAGCGTCTTCTCATAATGCCCATCTATTTCATACTTTTTGTACTCATGCCATCTTCACTGTTGTACTTTCCATCAATGACAAGTATACAATCATGCGCTGCCTATTAAAGATTTGCCAACATTATTTACTCTGCAGTTATTGGATGATAATGCTTCATTGACATAACACTTGGATTGTATGGTTAAAAAGGGATTCAATTGCTCTATTACTGATTCACCCCCCCTCTCAGTAATCCAACAATTGGTATCAGAGAAAGGTTCCTTCAGGAAAAGGTTTAACCACTGGAAGGAGATCATGGATTATTCTAAGAATGGAGTACCAATGTTTAATGGTCATAATGGTTTTAAGTATGAGATGTGGAGCAGAAGGACAGAAGTATTTTTACAGGCACAGGGACATTATATTTGGCTATTAGTTTTTACATGTATGATAGTTCAAAAAGGGCAAAGACTGCAACCAAGAAGGAATTGAAGAAGAATGACAAAATATAAATGGATTTCATATGGGAAGGATTACCTAAACCGGTAAGAGAAAAGGTTGGTAAATGTTCATCCTTCAAAGAACTTTGGGATAAGTTACATGACATATAATCTTCACCCATCGTTGATTTAGAAAATGCCAAAGAAGATGCAGATATAGAACAAGAAGAAATATGTTCATCATGTTAGATAGATTCAAAAGAGGAAGAGTATGATGAAGCAGAAGTTGATTACAAAGAAAAATTGATCTGTGCAATTAAATATCTAAGGAAAGAAAGAGAAGAAAAAAAGTTATCCAAGAAAGAATTGATGAAGCAAAAGAAAAGTGTTCAAGGTTCTGAAAAGGATCAGCAGGTCATCAAGAATTTAAGAGCTCAACTAG
>JASDQU010590201.1:6502-47444 GCA_032191745.1 Picea mariana | reverse complement strand
CCTACCACCCTGGTTTCTCTGGCTGCAACCAGATGGAAGCTACAACTCCCTATGTTCAAGCACCCACTTGAACCTCTGAGGAAAACAGTCCTCTCGAGCATCTCCCTACCTCCCTAGAATATCAAATAATGTATACACAGACAATTTATGCAGATAAATCACTTCTTACCATTCTTTCTCTGTTCTGTAAATCTGATCTTCAATAAATTGTTCTGCAATTCTTCTCTTCCTCTGTCCATTCAATAGGTCTGATTTGCATCACATTCTTCTGTCATTCTGCTCTTCTTCTGCTCTGCCTGTCGTTCTGCTCTGTTTCTGCTTTACATTTCATCTCATTCTGTACCTCTATTAAAATTTCATACTACGCATCTTCTCATTTCTCCTTTCTTACCGTTTCATTCTTTTTCCATCCAGAACAACCAACCAAATTCAATCTCTCTCATTTTCTTTTATACACACAACCTTGACGGTTCGACTTCACCTTCAATAGGCAATCCAAGGAGACCTGTCTTAGCAACTGAAATGATAACAGTTTCACACTCAAGAATCCATTTTGTTTAGCAGAATCATAACTGATGAGTTACATGTGTGTGGAAGAACAGTAACCCTCCGATCACATTCAAACCTTATCCGCACCGTTGGATAATCTTCATTATTCTTGCCTTTTAAATCGGGTTTCGGCATTTCAGAATTTTCTTTGCCCAGGTGTCTCGACACTTTCACATCGTGATCTCTGAAACTCTGAAATGGATCTTATCTAGACTGACTCCTTCTCTTCCCGTGACCAAGAGTTATGACCAAGTCTTTATGTGGAAGGCGCTTTTGTGATTTCGCATATCGCGAAATCGGGTTTCTTGTTGCATTGTGTTCTTACCCTTTTGAATTCACGATCACCGAAATTTTGATACGAGATGTGATCAATGGTCCTGATCATTTCTGGATCTGACGGTCCAGATTCAATCGCGATTTCGCATATCGCGAAATCGGGGTTTTTGATGTCAAGTGAATTGGACATTTCAAAGTCCCGATCCCCGATTCTCTGATGATGAAAATCAACGGTCCAGATCTCATTCTTGCTTTAACGGCTACGATTAAATCGTGAAATCACGTATCGCGATTTCAGAGTTCTTGATGTCCAGAGATTTTGGCATTTCAAAATCTCGATCCCCGATCCCCGATACTCCATGCAGAGAATCAACGGTCCAGATCACTTCTAACTTCAACGGCTACGATTACATTGCGAAATCGCATATTGCGATTTCGGGGTTCTCATTGTCAAGAGATTTTGACATTTCAAAATCCCGATCCCCGATCCCCGATACTCTGCTGACCTCACACGTGATTTGACACGTGTTAAATACCGCCACGTGTCACTCTGATTCGTGAATTACATGTGCCTGAAGTGTTGAATCTGCCTGACACCTGTCATTACCTGATTGTGCCATGTGTCCCTAGCTGACGTGGTTTGCTGTCATGAGTTGGATCGAGGGTCTAGATCACATGTTGATCTGATGGTTCAAGTTCAGTCAAGATTTCTTTCATCGCGATTTCGGGGTTTCTGTCGTAATTGTTCACGAAACTCGTGAAACTCTGATTCTCGATTCTTTGATGAAGCCTGCTGTCGAGCTGCTCCCGGTGGCACCTGATCGCTACCACGCATCCTTCCAAATGGACGGTCTAGATCTCGTCGGGATTTTGCGACTGCTGATGTCCCAATGCACACAACCTCGAGAACTTTGATTTCTCGATGGCTGATATCTCGATGCCTGTCGGGACTTCTCTTCTTTCTCCCGAGGCTTATCTCCCTCGCATATTCTGCAGATTTGACGGCTGTCGGCGACCCTGCACCAAATATAACGACTCTCCCTGTGTTCGATCATTCACTGCTTTCGATCATCCACCTCTCTGAACTTGTCATCTGTTTTCCTGTCATCTTAATTGTTGCCATCAATGACAAGGATTCGCTGTCTATTTACTGAATTTTCCAACAAACGTTTCCTTGTGTTATGAGTGTGATATTAGTGTATCCCCAAATGAGGCATATGGCCTCCTATTTATACAATATGAACAACCATCTTAACATGTTAGGGCTGAATTGTACAAAATTCACTTTTCTAATAATACATTAGTCACAATAGGGTCGGCTTTACAAATGCAATTTAATATTATGATTTTAGGCTTTTTACATGATCAAATACAATAGAAAGAATATCTTCTGCTGCTACACAAACTTCAACAGGTCTCTCACCAAGTCTCTCACAAGTGTATCTCACACAAGTCCCTACCTTGGTCTCTCACCAAGTGACTCCCTCTCAAAATGACTTCTCTTATACCCCAACCTTGCTTTTATAAACATGAGTTACAATATATTTATAACATTCAAAGTGATCTACAATTGATATTACTTTTCACACCCACTTAAGATTTAGATTACATGTTGCTTGCTAAGCATGTCCTTAAATAACTCAATTCACTAATAAAGTCAATTTTACTTTAATTAATTCCTTCTAACTAAAGTAAACTCAAGACTATAATATTTTCGACTACTTCCACATGAAAAACACATGCCTATGTGGAAGTACTTGTCTTATGCTAGAAAAACATGAATACTCCCTCTTAGAGAGAAAGGTACTTCTCCCACCTAGATTTTGCTCTATCTTCGCTACCAGATCCACTACCATGCCTACTCTCCAATACACCTGATTGGATGCTCCCTTTGACACATAATCTATCCCTTCCATGATTTTTTGACCTGTCTCCGAAGACTCACTACCTCTGAACATGCTCCTAGAAGTATCCTTCTCTTGAGCATCTTGCATGGCCATCGCATACTATGAATCCTTCTTTATTAACTTGGAAGGTTTCTCCTTCCCACTTGAACTTGAAAGTTGACTTCCTCTGATTTTCTCAACCTTTAGAGTTATCTTCTCCTTGTTCTTTGCCACTGTGTTGCTAGAAATTTCTCTCATAGGCTGGTCCTTTATCCTATACAATTTTCTCTCTCTAACTCCAAAGATAGTTGCTTTGTCTGAGATATATCCTTTGGGAATATTAAGTGGCTTTCCATCCTGGAACGCTACGTCAAATACCTTATTCTCAATCATTGATACTGAGATCACACTCCTCTTGAGTTATGGCACCCATAGCACATCCTACACTCTCAATGTGCCTTCTGAATCCATCTGAAATGGTATTGTTACATATCCCTTCACTGCATGCTTGGTACTCATACCAAATTCCACATGCATCTCTGAGTCAGACTCTGTGAAGCTCTCGAAAACCTATCATGCTCCTATCATATTCCATGTAGCTCCATTATCTATCAACCATGCATAAGTTTATATGATGCCCACAGAAGTCTAAGAAACCAGTAAGAAATCTGTCTATTCAAAATTCTTACAAAACTTGTCCACTTGAGCCTTTGTTGACGCAACTACCTCTGATTGCATTCCGTTTCCCCCTTCTTCACGTGTGGAAATTTCCCTGCATAATTTCAAAACTTGTGACATGAAAAGCACTTGATTTTTCTCATGTCCTTCTTCTTCTTGCCATCTTGAGAAGTCAACTCTGCACTGGAAATATTCTTGAACCTACCCTTCCTTTCCTGATTGGCTAGAGAAAATTTCTCATCATGGCTCCTCTTCAAACCATCCCTGGACTCTAACCAAGTCTCCTCCTGAATATAATAAGTCCATAGTCTATCAAAACCTGGCATTGTCTCTCTTTCACATATCCCATGCAAAAAATGTTCCCAAGACATGGGAATAACTCTCAACACTACATTCACCAACTCAACATCTAGTATTGTCTCACCAATTGCTGCAAGATGATCTCGGATCTATGTAATCTTCATAAGATATTTCACAACCATGGCCTCACTGGACATCCTAAAAACTTGAATATGGTGATTGAATTGTAGAAACCTGCCTATATTATTGTTTTGGTATAGACTCACCAAAGTATCATACATTTCCTTGGCATATTTCTTCTCAGAAATGTGCAGAATCAAGTGATCCTTCATTGATTCTAGCAACACCCGCTTGGCCTTCACTTCCTTCTTCTTGTGAACTACCAATTCCTGCGGATCCATAGGCTCGACAACCAACCTCAAAATACTCTTTGAGGTCACTCTCCTCTAACAAAAGAAGAATCTTTGCCTTCCAATCCTGGAATTTTATTTCCCCTTCTAACCTATCCTCAGTAATCAATGTGTTCACCATCTTCAATATCTAATTCGATAACCCTCTGCTATAACTACCATGTATTGTCATGTACATATTTTTCAAGACTTTCCCTTCCTTGACCTGTGGATATCTACGACTTGTTCTTCTATGACCCATGGATTTCTTCTCTTGTCTACACCGTGACTCACGGATGCCTATACAAAAACACATGTTCTTCCCAATACTCTTGTTTCCCTGAAAATATGTCCTTTGATTTCCTTTGTTGGTTATCTACCTAATAATATATGTCCTCTTGGTTTTCTCCCTTCAAGTACTAGTCTCCCTCTTTCCTTCAAATCCTTGACTCTGATACCATGTTGATTTTCTAAAGAGGATTCAACCCTTGGTATGCTCTAATACCATGTCAAATTTTCACTTCAACCTAGCACCAGGAAGTTAATTCCAAGAAACATATATTTAATGAATCAAAACACAACTAATTTACGCAACAAAACATGCAACGAAAGCATAAAAAAGGAAACCAAATAAAGCACATAAGAACACCAATATTCACGTAAACCCATGGAAAAAACCCAGAGGGAAAACCATTCCAATGATGCTTTTATTCAGGTCAAATCAGGCCTCTCGTAATAGGGATAATGGCCCATTGGGATAATTATACATTGTAGACAAACCTCGAAACTCTTGTGCTTCTATACGACCTTGTACCAAAATGTTTCCCAATGCATATGTGACTTTTCCTTCTCTGGCCCGCGGATGTCTATGCCTTTCCCTTCTCTGCCCCGTGGATATTCGCACCTGTCTCCTCTAAGACCCATGGATGTGTATGGAAATCGCATACGACAACCTTCGTACGACACCGCTCTTGCCTCTAGTCTCTTTCCTTTGAAACCCACCTATAGCTACTTCTGGCCTCTCTCCTCCTTGACCTGCATGAGATCTATATGGAAGTCCTTCTCCACCTATCAAGATCTTGAATCAAGACCCTTTGTGATTTAACCCTCTCATCAATACTTGGATGAACTCTCTTCACCCAACTAGTGAGATCTCCTCACTCTAGTATAAGAAAAAGTCCTGCTTTGCTCCTACACTCCTTACTAGAAAAAGTCCTTCTTTTCTATCCTCAACCTTGTTCTCTCACCAAGTCTCTCATAAGTGTATCTCACACAAGTCCCTACCTTGGTCTCTCACCAAGTGACTTCCTCTCAAAGTGACTTCTCCCATACCCCAACCTTGCTTTTATAATAATGAGTTACAATCTATTTCTAATCTTCAAAGTGATCTATGGTTGAGATTACTTCTGACACCCACTTAATATTTAGATTACATGAAGCATGCTAAGAATTTCCTTAAATAACTCAATTCACTAATAAATACAAATTTACTTTAATTAATTCCTTCTAACTAAAGTAAACTCAAGACTAGAATATTTTCGACTACTTCCACATGCAAAACACATGCCTATGTGGAAGTACCTGTCCAATGCTACCAAAACATCAACAATGATACCATGTTGAAATTCTGACTCCAACACCTAGGTACTTTGCTATCTAGTTATTTCCTTAATGCAATCAGATTAACAAATCACAAAACAATAATACACTACTAAAATATTCAACTCAATATCATGTAGCAGAAGCATAAACTAGGTCAAACCAAATCAAGAAAGATGAACACCAATATTTTTGGGTAGATACCCTTGGAAAAACCCTAGAGGGAAAACCAGTGCTGGGAATGATTTTATTATGCTAAAATCAGGGCTCCCATAACAAGGATAATGGCCCACTAAGAGAACAATTGTAGACTAACTTGAAAAGGTTTGACCTGTTGTGCGACCAATTATGGCATGATTTTCCACTATCTCCACTGTGACCCGTGGATGTGTATGGAAAACATGTACAAAAATATTTGTATGACACAACACTCTCATGTGTCTTCCTTCAATCGAAAGCCACCTATGTATGCCTATGTTCTCTCTTCTCATTGACCTGTATGATTTCTAGATGAAAGTTCTTCTTCACCTATCCAAGATCTTAAACCATAGTCCTTTGTGATCCAACACTTTGTGTGTCGACTCTCTCAACACAACTCCTATCAAGTGTAATCCTTGGTCCTCTTGAATCATTGTCCTTCATGATCCAAGCACTTGAGTAGAGGTTCTTCTCTACTCCTGAGTGTGACCTTGGAGACTCCACACTAGAAAAGGTCCTCCTTTGCTATCTGTGTGAATGTATCTTCCTCCTTCTCCTGGCCTTGCTTTTATAATCATGAGTTATAATCTATTTCTAATCTCCAAAGTGATCTATGCTTGATATTAATTCTCACACTCACTTGAGATTAGATTACATTCTGCATACTAGGTATTTTTAGCATGTTTCTTAAATAACTCAATTAACTAATTACATAATTAACTAATAAAAGAAATTTACTTTAATAATTCCTTTAATTAAAACAAATTCAAGAGTAGAAGGATTTGGATGATTTCCACATGTATAGACATGCAGACCTGTGCAAAAATACATGTCCTATGCTACCACTAACATCAACACAATTGATTAGTTTTTTTCTCGAGTTCTTTTCTTAAGGAAACTATTTCAGCTTCTAGCTTCTTGCAATTTTATTCATTTTCTTGTCGCTGGATTCTCACCACTTCTTCTATCTTTTTTTCCTCTTCTAGTTGAGTCTTCTGGATGAAAACTGTCTTTTTTGTTTCTTGAAGGTCATGATCCTCCTCTTCATATTTTTGCAATTTCTCTTTCTTCTTTCTATTCTTTTCCCTAAGTCTGTCTATTTCTTCTAAGGCAGTAATGAGTTCCCTTCAAGATTCACTTCCCCATCAATGTATTCTTCTTCTTCTTCTTATTTTTATTTCTTATTGTATTCAATTTATTTATCGGTAGGATTTGTATCCATGGCCATGAAGAGGAATTATTATTTGTCAATATCAGAAACATATCCATCACTTTCTTTAGACGAGCTACTATCCTCTCTATATTAAAAACTCTTCTTCTTAGTATATTTTCCTCTTTTGTGTCTATAAGATTTGCTTCTATTGTAATGTTCTTCTTTGATATTATTGTCCTCATCACCATTGTCTTCCTTTTTTTCATATGGAAATTTAGCATTAAAATGCCTTACTCTACCACAATTGAAACATATGAAGGGTAGCTTAACTTTGTGTTTTCCAGATCCTCTTTTTATATTTCTCACAGATTGTGCTTCTTCTATATCCAATTCATGGCTGGAAAAATAACATATTTATTTTTCCTTTTGTATTCTTTGATGCTTTCAAAGTTTCTTCTTTTCGTGCTGGATTTTCTTTTTTTGTCCTCGTCTCATGCAGTGAGAATCCCATGTAACTCATCCATCATCATTTTCTTCAAATCCTTCATTTCTTCAATGGAATAGACCTTGGCATCAAATATTAAGTGGAGAGACCTGAGCACCTTTTTCAAAATCACTGATTCTTAAATCTCCTCACCAAGTCCTCTAATGGTGTTGACAATTTCATCCACTCGAAGAAAATAGGGTGCAACATTTTCTTCGTCTCCCATTTTCAAACTCTCAAATTGTCTTCTATGACACTTTTGAAGCTTTTTCTTCTTCACCTTGTCATCACCTTCATAGATGTTTTTAAGTTTGTCCCATACATATTTTGTCGATTTACAATGCATCACCTTGAATTTTTTTTATTTTGATAGACCACTCAATAGAACATTCATGGATTTTGCATTATGTTCACTAGGATTCTTCCCGACCACATATTTTGGTGGATTTATTGGGGATGTATAACCATTCACGACCGATTGCAAAATATCAAACCCATGATCCATTAGATAAGTCCACATCCTTACACTCCAGAACACATAGTTTGTTTCGTCAAGCAATGGACCCTTGTTTCTGAACAAACCTTCTTGACTAGCCATGTGTGTTCTTGAGATCTACCTTCCAACGATTAGACTGTTTCTAAAGGAACCTGCTCTGATACCAATTTTTGAGCTTATGCTTATACTAAGAGGGGGGTTGTATCAATATATGATATGTTTTACTTTATTTAACCATTCATCAATAATTCATTAGCTGAGAAAAAATAATCACATATAAACTCAAATCACAATGTACAGAGTTTAACATAGAAACCCTTGCGAGAGAAAACCACAAAAAAGTATCTTTATAAATGTCTATAGGCACCAACCTACTATTACAAATATTGTAGGCACCAAACTACTAGAGACAAAAATCTCCTCAACTAAGCACCAACTCAACAAGATGTAGGCATCAACCTACTGGAGACACCAATCTCCTCAACTAAGCACAATTAAATAATATATAGGCACCAACCTACTGGAGACACCAATATCCTCAACTGAGCACCAACTCAATAAGATGTAGGCACCAACCTAATGGAGACACAAATTTCCTCAACTAAGCACCAACTCAATAAGATATGTGTAGACACCAATCCAAGATATTCATACACATAGTACTTCTAAATTCACCTGCATGCTTCATTCCATAAAAAATCCTTCAAGCCCTATCAAGCCTCGTAGAATCATTCCCGTAATGTAATCAATGACAACAACATCCACTGATGCTAACATCCAATGATTCCAAAATTAATTGACGATAATATCCATTACCAACAACATGCATTGATGGAAACATCCATTGAAGAAAACATCATGGCCTCAAAACATTGCACATGATAGCATCAAAGACCTTTAGTCCTTCATAACACACCTTGAGAACAAGAAAGACCTCAAGAAAATCCCTTAGACTTCTCTAGTACACTAGAAAGACACCCCAACACCTTTAGCACAACTTAGATCACTTCTACGTGCCTCGGACTTAATCTCTTTCTTGGTTTCACTACAAATTA
Source organism: Picea mariana (assembly GCA_032191745.1). Taxonomy (NCBI): domain Eukaryota; kingdom Viridiplantae; phylum Streptophyta; class Pinopsida; order Pinales; family Pinaceae; genus Picea; species Picea mariana. The sequence goes on along the minus strand of JASDQU010590201.1, from coordinate 38,381 downwards.
AAAACTTTGTCCTGTATTTATATTAATTATGTCCCCACTTTCTGGGCTGAACTCATTTTTCTGGTTGGTTTATCGAATAGAAAAAATTATAACTCCTCATTCTCAGGGAATTATAGGGAATTCCATATACCATTGGAAAGGTATCAAAATAATATTTCCAACCATATAAATTGTGCTCCCATTTGAGTTAGGCATGTAGGGTAAAAATTTCTTTAAAGGTAGGGTATCCAAACTGACCATAAAAAATCTAAAAGTAATACTTTCAACAATATCCATATTGAAATATTTGTCTTGGACATCTATAGGCTTGTAATATTTATCTTGGACATTTTTAGGCTCCCCCTGTCTTTGACATCAATGACAAAAATATTTCTAACATCAACAACATAATAACCATCAATGAAAGGAAAGCATTTGGATTCCCTAGAATGTGGAAAGGATATAATGCAGTTGAAAATGACCAAATCATAAGAGTCTCCCAATATAACTAGGTGTTTACCATAAAGTGTCAATATATCATTCAAATTCCAATGTAAATCATTCTCTTAAAGTCCATTGTCTAATTCATCAGTGAGTCTGAGTAGAGTTCATGCCTTATTCATTGTATTAAACTAATTCTTTGCATTAAGTTCTTATACAAGAAGAATGTCTGCAATAACTAAGAATTTTGATATTTCGAGTTGTAGATCTATGAAATGAGATCTATCAATGTCTACAATTGGCATAAAGTGATGATATTGGAGAAAAGCAACATGCATCAAAGAATTGGCATAATGGGATTTCCTTGCTTATAAATATACCCATAAGAATTTAGTGTGAACATTTCAACCTTCATTCCAAATAAAAGGAGATAGGTAATATTTGTGAAGACATGTGATCCAACCAATAGAACCTTTGTAGCCAAGGAGGAGTTGTGGTCTATGAACTAATATCCAAGAGTTTGCTAGAAAGATAGGGAGTGGATTTATATTATTCTGATGTGTTTTAGTAAAGAAAAATCATACCATAGTGTCTCCTCACATCATCTAAGGAGTATGGGGAGAAGAAGAGTGATCTGCCACAATTTCACACTATGACTAAAGGTTCATCCCTAAAACTCAAGGTTTGACATCATAAGGTGGGGGATGGGGGGAAGATGCCATGGTTTAAGAAAACATGTGGGGTGGGGAGTCATGAATCCAAACTCTCCCACTTTGCATGACAACCCATTTTCCTTTATTCCTTGCTTCAATAATTTTGGCCTTGTTCTCCTTTAGGTCCTCATATTGGATTCTAGTGAGGTATTAATCCATGTAAATAGTTTTAGTGAGTGTATTTTTCTTGGACCATAATATATAAAACCTATCTTAAGGATTCTTATACCTAATAATGAGGGACTTGTTGTGGGTAAAACACACCCTCTATGTGTGGATTTCATGTTTTAAGGTGTTTGGTAGAAATTCCTTTATACATCTAATTGGGTTTCCATTTCTTTAGGTCTCTAGTCTTTAATTAAAGGCCTTTAGTTGCCTTTGGCTCTCTTCCTCAAATTTTTCTTGGAAGACTGTATCTACAATAGGTGGTTTTTTCAAGTTGAAGTTATCTTGAGCAAATTAAGATTTTATGGTATCCATTGACTCAATCTTGGATGCAAGATAATTTTGGTGATATATGTAGATTTTAACCTTGTACAATATTTACTACAAACATATTTTCAGTAAAATAACATAAAATATACAATGGAAAATACAAACATTACACAAAGATTTTTCCCCTAGAAACCCAAACTGGGAAAACCAACATATTCTATATTCATTCATTGTGATACATTGTTTACAATACAATATACATATAGAAGCCAGCGGAATCCAAAACCCTAAGCCAATGACTTGGATTAGTCAACAACCCTAATTCCTTAACCGGAAATAGAAAACCATCAGCAAAAACAATATGCTGAAAAACTGCCCAACAATGGAAACGAAAATCGAGGCAACACAAAAATTGAGGAAAAAATGTGACACGTTTCCCAAGTAAAACTAATATAACACATACCCAATAATATATGCTAATTGAGATATCTTATTTAAGAGTTTCAATATCCCAAGAACTATCTTTTTTGGACTAGATATCACCAATAAGCAACCCTATATTATTATGTTATTTGTTTGTGATTCAATTTTTTTCTGTTGCTTTGATATTTTTTTTGGATAGGTATGTAGTGTTTGTTTCCTAGGCTTCAACACCATCCTTTTTTCATTGATCGTTAAGGACAAGTTTGAGAGGTTTCCTTCCAATAAAAACTAGGTTATTGGATTACTCTTCAATTAGTTTTTGATAGGAAAATATAACTGTTGAGAAATATTAGAATTGTTTCTCAAATAGTCCAAACTTGGTCTTTATTAGTTCTTCCATACTATTCATGCTTCCTTCTATATAACTCAAAATAATTTCCATCATGGTATCTATTTTTTGTACCCTTCTTCATTTAGAAGTTTTGTCAAACACATCTAATGCAAACTCAACCTGCACTTCTACTCCACTTGATGTTCAAGATTCCCTATATAAAAATAAGAGAATTTAAAACTCCTTAATATATAAGGGAGATTTATTGAAGGTAAAATATGGTAAAATAGTAGGATTTTGAATTGCACTATCCAAAAATGGTCATGGAGAGAGGAATATTGAAATTCATCTCATAAGTGGAAGCAACTAAAATTTCAAGCAAATTCAATAGCAATGGAGTCCATCTTAACAAACTTTATGTTCTCTTAAAATTGTCAAATTTGATCTTATTCATATCAGTGACAATTTTTTTTTATGTAATGAGGTTAACTGAGATGAAATCCTAGAATGGAAATGAAAATCAATTATAACAAAGAAGAATATTTATATAGCGGAGAGTAACTCTTAGGCATAGAAAGGATTGAGATAATTCTATGTAATTAATGTAATATCAACTCAATGTAGTAGCTCAAGTGAACATTGTTAGAGTTTAGATGGAGGCTCAATGAGCTCAAATGGTGATGAGGTTTCATATATCCAAAACATTGTTTCTTTGATATTTAAATTTGGTACATTATCTATCATAATGATTGGTGGTTGTGGCAGCAAGAACCTCAGTTTTTTCATGTGTATAATGACGTATACACCATTATAATACACATAATGGAACCACTCTAATAATAAGAAGAACTAAACTTGAATAAGTAATAATGAAAGATAATAAAGGGTTGAGAGAAAGGGTTGAGGGAACTTGCACACCTAGAGTTGGAATGCACCTACAATTCTTAAAAGATGAAGGAATACATCTTCAAGAAAATGTAATCATAGAAGAGTAATAATTTTGTATTGATTGATATTAGTAGAATGTATAAATACAAATGAAGGGAACTCCCCTTTTAATAAAAACATCATATGAACACCTCTCCACTAACGTTAGTGGTGAGTCAATAATGAGTCAATAATGGATGTAACTAACATCTCCCCACACTCTTTAGTATGTGTAATTACATTAGTGATGGTGCATTAATGAACTTACAAACATAATAGCCCATGTACAAAACATGTTGTGTCTAGGTACATAACCTACCCTCTCGCTTAATAAGTATTTGTTCCAAAACTACTTCTTATCCTATTATTAAACATTTATTTATTGTTGACATAATAAAAGTAGGACCAATTAATATAAAAAATGGCCTTTAATAAAATATTGGGCCAACACTAACCTATGGATTCCAACAACTAATAAATAAAATAAGTACATGTGTTACATCCATGACTACATGATTTTAGTTAAAATCATAAGGGAGAAATAGATAAAATTGCAAATGGTACCCAAAGTCATGATCATGTAGCCATATAGGTAACATAAAATCATATCCTACATGCCTGACTTTGTACCATGCTAATCACTTCATTCTTAGGGCGTTTGATCTCATAGGTAGATATAATTGGTGACATCCCAAGGAGATCATTAGACCCATGGATGCCATTGTCACCATATTGTCTTCATCATTTCTTTCAAGTGTCACTAGTTTCACCAAAACAAGATATTTGAGGGGAGGTTCCTCTTAGATAGAATTTTATGTAATTCTTATTTACTCTTATTTAGGTCCAATGGTTACATTCTCTTGTACATCCCCTTTACAAGAAGATTCATCAATATCAACAATAAGAGATTCATTAAAGAGAAGAATAGATTTCGAAAAGAGAAGATAAGAGACGTGTTGAACCTTTTCTAAGCCCTATTCACAGGGTGATTAATGATAGATAGGAGGAGATTCAATTATTGAAATTACATTTTCTTCCACTTCCCCGCTTTTTAATTATTTCTCTAATCTGTAAACTACCTAGGATATTCTAATAGCCAGATCACAAAAATATATCTACAACTTCAATAGATATAGTGAGATTATGCTCAATTCCATGATTATTAATTTTTCATTTTTTAATGAATTAAATGGAAAATAAACACACCAACTATATTATTTAATTATTTTTACATGGAAAAAAACTAGAATAGGAAAGACACTCACATTGGAATAACAAGTTTACCTTGGAAAATCGATACAAGAAACCCAACAAGAAATGAATCTTACAATGCATATTACAAAGCTACCCAATCTTATTGTAAATCTATGAGGCATTGTGGTCTTATTAAGTTATCTAAAATATTTTTCTCTTTCTAATCTATTAGTATCTCCCCCACACTAACTTCTCATACTATGCAGCAACAATGGTGACTAGTGGGTGGTGAAACCAATGAACTCATTTCTCCTTCCTTTGGCTAGGTTTTGATAGATCAAATTAGGGTTAGGTTTAGGTTTTCAGAACCCTATTGGAATATCCATGATGCTTATTGATTTTTTTAGTGGATTACAATAGATCAATATCTTTGCATGTGTGAATTATTGTGCATTGACATGGATGCTACTTGGACCTATGAGGAATAATTGGATTGTTACCTTGTTGAGGGAATAACTTTCTCATACAAAATCCATTTGAAAAAAAAAACCACCATTCAAAAAATATTGATGCATTGAATGTAGTAATGATGTCAAGAATATAGGTCCTAGGTGTTAGAGACCCTGGAACTCCACTTATTTTACCCTAAAATGGAGGAATTATTGTTTTGGTCAATAAGTGCAGTTTTTAGGATTTAATGCAAACCAACCCTTCTAGGTTAAAAATTAAATATTATCAATTCTATAACATCAATAAGTTCATATGGTAACTATGTAGATCCATTTTAGATCATCTCTTCGCATTTGGGAGGCTTTTGGTCTCCACAATATTTAGTTTTGAAGGAGACATGGAAACAAATCCTCATCTTTCTCCTTAGAGTAGCATTTGGCCTTGGGTGGTTTCTAAACCTTCAATACCACCTGCCAAAGTTCGTATTGACTCCTTTTAGTCAATTTTTTTTTGCAAGAATTTGTCCTCTAGTAATTATGCTTGTGCATCTGGTACCAAATATTATATTGAAGTAAGAGTGGGGCCTCTTCATCCTCATCAAGAATGGATGTCTTATAGATATTTAGGTTCTCTACATTTAATACTATGTAAATGAATGATACAAGTGGATATAGGTGGCCACCTAAATCTACCACCAACTCAAAAATGATCCTACACCTTACCAATTTTATAATAATTTTGCATGTATTGAACTTCTAATGCATTTTTTTAGCACTTCATGTGCAATTTTGGCTATTGACAGAGACTGAAAATATACGATTACTAGGAGAAACAAACACATAGAGCTTGAATTAAGATATTTAATGGTCAAGAAATTCCTCAAACTAAGTTTGTATGTGAAATATGTGGGGAGTGAGGAGCCTAGTTAATAAATCAAGTTCTTGTTGCCAATTACAACAACAAGTTCATGATATTTTTTAGAAATCCAATGCCAAGTACATGTAGCAACATGATGAGCATTAGGTTTCACAAAAGTTTTAGGTTGGTGATAAGGTATGGTTGCATTTATAGAAAGGTAAACACATAGACCCCCACAAAAATCTTAGACCACTTTGATATGGGCCTAACACCATCACCAAGGTTGTCGTTGAGAATGATTTCGAATTGAGTATTCAACCTTTCCTTGGCTTACATGTTTTATTTAATGTGGATATACTTCAACCATATTTTCCACCTCTATTGGACACCTTGGAGGTGGCACAACACTTGGCCCCTAAAGAACTCAATCGGCCTAACTAAATTGATTAGGATACATATGATTGGATTATGGACACCAAGACAAATCAAACCCAACAATAGAACATACAACTCTACTAGGTCGTTAAATCAAGGCACGTGGTTTACCATGAACCATATTTAAAAGAAATTTTATAATTTGATGGAGGAAATCAATGCAATAGAGACCATTGCTTCATAAAGTGGGGTGAATAATATAGGTGGGTATATGTGGCCACTCAAATATTCCACTGAATCATAAAGGATCCTACACCTTGCCAATTTATAGTAGTTTTGTAGGTCTTGAACTTCTAGCACATTTTTTGAGCACATCTCGTGCATTTTTGGTGATTGACATGGACTCAAAATATTTTAGTACTAAGTTATCCAAATGCATAGAGGTCAAAATAATCTCTGTAATGGTCCAAGAAATTCCCCAAACAAAGTTTGTATGTGAAATTTGCATCCCTATGAAGTTGACATATCAACTAGGCTCCTCAAGGTTTGCATTCCTTTTTCCACTTTATATCATAGGGTTAGGGTTTTGGATATTATGGTTTTTTCCTATTAGGGTTTTAGATTTTATTTTAAAAGGTAGTTTCAACCTTTTATGATGGGATATTTTTGAATGAGAATAATTGACACATCTCTTCTTAGAGATAAGTTACCACCATTCTAACCAATTTGTATTGCTTTGCACATTGCACTGTTTTCACTACTTCATCCATTAATAGAGTTTGGGTTTCACTATATTACTACACCCTCTGCAATGTCTCCATGTTTTTTCTACCATTCTTTCTATCTTCATTTAATCCTTAACATAATCTAGATAAATATGCATATGAAGTGGAAGACCGAGTCTATAAGCATTATTTCCTACCTTCTCCAATATTCGAAAGGTACATATACTAGATATTTGATTTTCTTCTCTAGTCCCTATAATCTTTCCTTATTAAGGTGTAACCAAACTAAATATCCTACTTGGAAGGTATTTTCAATCATATTCTAGACATGCTTGGCTTGTATGTTTCCTAATATTTCTTTAGTTTCTCTTGAATTGTGAGTGTATCTATGTGATCATATCTATGAACCATTATTCCTTAAAATGCATCACTTGAGGTTGTTGTACATGCTTTAGGCTATCTATATACAATATCCAATGGTGATGGTGGAAAATGTTTAAAAAATATTTCAAAAGGGGACTTTCTGGTGGAAGTATGGAGAACCCTATTGTAAGAATGATGTATGTAAACCAAATTCTGATTGAATTCCTTGGGTGCTTCTTATTTTATCTTTCAAAAGTTGAACCAAAGTCCTATTTTACTACCTTTTCCCAACCATCAGTTTGTGGGTGAGACAAAGTGGATATTTTTAGTTTATTATTGAATTTCTTCCACAATAAAGTATAAAATGTATTAAAACATATAGTGTCTCTATCATAAATGATGCTCATTGGGATTGTAAAGTGCATCCATACCCTTTCAAAGAACAAGCTTTGAAACCTTTTGTTATTTTTTATTTTTTTTGCTAGTTTGTCCATCACATGCGGGACTAGCCTATGGCTTGAGAAACCACAAATCAGGGGCATCTAAGTTGTCAAAATCACCCAGGGATTGCACCTGGCTTGAGCCACACCAAACCTTAACATGGATGGAGTTTTTGTCCCCGCAAGTTTTGAACCGGTGACTTTAACATCACAGAGTGCATTAACAACACACTCCATCACTAACTATTCTACACCTCGGGGACTTTAAAAAACAAATTTGAAGGAGATGGGAGTGGGCTTTGATCCACTTATGTGTGCATGGGTCACGATGCCATTTAATATAGTATCTCTGGGTGAAACCACATGTTTGAACACTACCTCAAGGTGCCCCCATGGCTCTAGGTAAATCCCTCACGAGAATTGAACCTTTCCCAACGGTGAAAAATTCTCACTTTCCACCATTGAATACAACCCCTTTGGGATTTAAAAATTGAAGTACATGGGGGTGGGATTTGATCCACTTATGTGTGCAAAGGTCATGATACAATTTAATATAGTATCTCTGGGTGCAACCACACGTTCAACCACTACCTCAAGGTACCCCCATGGCTTCAGGTTAGGCCCTCACGGGAATTGAACCTTACCCAATGGTGAAAAAATCCTTGCTTTCTACCATTGGATCCAACCCCTTTGGGATACCTTTTGTTAATTAATGTTCTTTCTACGATCCATTAAATCAACACACATATTACTAAAATTTTATACTACCATATATAAGGATTCATTCTCTCTTATTGTCCCTAACAAACCCCCAAAAAATCCCATGAATATGCTTTCCCATGGCCTTGTAGGGACTATAAATGGATTGTACAGTCCTTGCTTCCTACTATTAGGTTTATTGGTACACTGTAAAATGAAACCTCTAATAAACCTGACTACTTATTATTGCATCTTGGGCCAATAAACATACCTTTAATACAAGTAGTCATAGTGTTTGACACCAAAATGACAAACAATCTTAGAGGTGTGAATATCCCTTATTAATTGTACCCTTTCTTCCTTTGGTACACAAAGATTCCCCATCTTAGAGATGGTAATCAATGACTATTTATTCTTGTTGTCCTTGCATCTATTGATATATCCTCATGAAGTTTTCATATTTCACATACTCATCTCTATATGTTTCATGAGTGAATGGCTCCATGTGCATAATGGATCCTAGAGCTATGATTTTTTATGTTGGTGGCCTAGATAGAAAATAATCCAACTTGTTAGTAGTTCCCTTCTTACATTTGATCACTAGATGAAATTGTTGTATAAGTCTAATAAATTTAAAATGTATTACTTGCTGGAGCTTACTCTAATTGTGAAAGTATTATAGAGGCTAGTGATCAATATGGTTGATAGTATCCTTACCCAATAGATAATGATTGTACTTCTTCACTACTTGAAAAAGGGAATATATTTCCTTGTCATAAATGGATGGTGACATGGCTAGAATAAAAAATCCCTTAAGAAACTTTAAAGGTCCATAACTTTGTTCTTATATCTTGTATTTGAGCAAGAGCATAATCGTTGGAAATATCTCGATGAGTAGAATGCCCTTGTAAGCTCAAAATTGATCTTAATATTTTGTTTAAGAGGAAATTTTTTGAATACCCCACCTCCTTAATGAAATTTAGGGGATTGTGTACGATACAAATGGTATTGGAGCATGGTTCAATCACTTGAATGCTATGGGCTAGATCCCATATCTGATTTGCATAAAATATCTGCCAGAGATAAGTTAAAAAGATTAAGAATAAATGACTGTATTATGTTAAAACAAAACTAACGTGTTAATTTGGTTGATCTGGCATGATTAAATAAGTGAATATTCAAGGTGATTAGTGAAACCAATTTATTGACATGGATGAGGCATCACATGAATGGGAAATTGAATCAAATGAAATAAGGGTTGTTGAGACTCCCCTAAATATGGAGGAAACTATGAGAAGACTAAAAGCAGGGCTTCAAAGTTGCAACACGGACAATGAAAGACTGATCCAATATCAAGAAAAGTATAATGAGCTTAATGTTATATTACTACAAAGTATTTAAGTGAATATTCAGAAGCATTTGTATCAGGGGCCATCCATGAGAAAAGAAGAAAGGATTTCCTCTACGAAGAGGCACCATAGTACTAGAGAATAGACATCTAGTGAGGAGATGTTAGAAAAATACTTTGACAAATATACAACTACTCCAGATGAAGAATCTAGTAATGGCACAAATCCTACTTTCCCTAAGCATAAGAAGAAGAAGCAATCCATAAACCCCTTGTTAGAAAAATTTAGGAAAGCTAAGCCACCTACGTTTTATGGTGAGGTGAAGACAAGTGAAGAGGTGGAATCATATATTTTTGGACTGAAAAAAGTATTTTTAGGTACATGACTACTCAGGAAACATGAAGGAAAGTGTGGCCATTTTTAACATAAATGGTTGAGCTTCTATCTGGTGGGAAGGCCTTAAGAATTTAAAAAATATCAGTGAGAGAAAAAACACTAGGAAGAAGTTTGAAAAATATTTCAGGAATTAACAATTGTCAAAAATATATTATGATGGAAAAATCAAAGAGTTTCATGAACTGGAATTGGGATAGTTGACAATGGATGATTATGTGAATAGTTTCGTGGAGTTTTTGAGGTATGCTCCCTACAACATATATGAGAAAATAAAAAGTCATTGCTTTCTCATTGGATTGCCTAAATCCTACCAAGATATGATTGAATTTGATGAGCCAAGAACTCTTGAAGATACAATCTATAAGGTGAAGCACTAATATGAGAAATCCAAGTGTAGACTTGAGTTTAACCAGGCTTGGAGGGAAAAAAGTAAGGACAAGTTTGATCAAAGGAAGAAAGGATTTAAGCCTCAACCATACAATAATTATTCAAAAGGCTCTAAGCCAAGCCACCTAGCACAGAGAAGGTTCCAACAAAATTATCCCATGTAGAGTGGAATCAAGCCAATAGAGGCAGATGGGGAGAAGACCAGGAGCAATGGAAAGGACCACTAAAGTGTTAGGGTTGTGGGTAAGATCACTTACTCCAAGATTGTCCCCATAGGTAGGACAACAATAAAAGGACCTATAACATTCAAAAATATATGACAATCAATGACATAACAAGGACCATTCCTCAAATTCATGCTTCTATAGAAGGTCAACAAGTAGACCACTAGGCATTATTGGTGGCATTAGAAGGTAATATTTCTTAGAAATTTGTTTACATTTTGATTGACCTTGGATCTAACCTTATCAATCTATGTTCTCTAGAATTATAAACACATGAAGTCATGGTTTGAGTAGCTAGATACAAGGACTAAAAGAAAGGTGAGTGAGATGGTGAAAGCATACATGTTGGAGATGAATGGGCTACAAATGTGGGAAACACTAAATATATTTACCTTGGGATCGTATGATGTTCTAATTAGCATGTAATAGTTGGAAGCACACAAAGTTAAGTTAGATTGTTACCAGAAAAACTTCAAATGTTTGGATGATGAAGGAAATGTTAGAATAGTGTAAGGAATTTCAAATATTATTTTCGTAAGGAAGGTTTCAACATTACAACTGAAGAAGTACTCTAGGAAAGGCTACCAATTGTATGTTATCCATTTTTTGGAGATAACATAAAACAAGTGCTCAACAATCGAACACCATCCAATACTCCAAGAATTCAGGGACATGTTTCTGGATGAGATATTGGGTTGCCTCCTAAACGAGACATTGATTTCTCAATTGATCTCATGCAAGGAGTTGTTCCTATATCCAAGGTTCCTTATAGAATGAGTACCCTTGAATTGGGAGAGTTGAAGCTAAAATTGAAAGAAATGTTATAATAAGGATACATTAGGCCTAATGTGTCTCCTTGGGGAGCACCAACACTATTTGTGAAGAATAATGATGGTACCCTCAGAATGTGTATTGATACATACAATTGAACAAAGTGATAGTGAAAAATAAGTATATGTTTCCTTGGATCGATGACTCATTCAATCAACTAAGAGGGGCCACAATGTTTTCAAATATAGACTTAAGATATAGATATCACTAAGTTAGAATCAGGGATGAGGATCCATAAGACAACATTTAGAATGAGGTATGGAAATCACAATTTCGTGGTGATACCATGTGTTTAATGAACAAAATTCTCAATAAATATCTAAACAAGTTTATTTTGGTCTTTATTGATGATATCCTATTTACTCCAAGTTAGAAAAGGATCGTGAAGAAAACCTCAGAATAATGTTGCAAGTGCTGAGGGAGAATTAGTTAGATGATAAATTCAGAAAATGTGACTTCTATTAGAAGCATATTCACTATTTTGGTCACATTGTTTGAAATCAAGGAATTGCGATTATCCCAGAAAAGATAAAGGCCATGGGCCCACTCTGAAGAGTGGAACATAGGTAAGATTGTTCATGGGGATAGTAGGGTATTACTGGATATTCATTCAAGGATCCTTTAAGATTGACCACCCAATACAATCATTGCAAAAGAAAGTAATAAGATTTTTATGGTCTGAAAAATGCGAAGAAATTTTTCAACAACTAAAGCATCTCCTTACCAATGCACTGACTCTAAAAATTGTGGAGCTAGATAAATATTTCCTAGTGTGCACAAATGCTTTCAAAGATGGACTAGGTGGGGTTATTATGTAATATGGTCATGTGATAAGTTACAATTTTAGGAAGTTAAATGGGCATGAGATAAATTATGTCACTCATGACTTAGAAATTGAAACCATAGTTCATGCATTAAATATGTGGCATCACTACTTGCTTGGCCATATATTTGTACTAATGACAGATCACAATGGGCTAAAATATCTATTTGATCAACCTCGCTTGAGCACTAGGCAATCTAGATGGTTGGTCCTTATCAATGAATACCCTAAAATATTTCCCTAAGGATGGGGAATTGTGCCAAGATTGCACTCAAATATTGTGGGCCTTTTGATTTTTGAAAGGATGGGACCCATATCATATAGGCTTGCAGTACCACCAAGTGTTAAAACGCATGATGTTTTTCATTGCTTAAAAATTATGTGCATTATTCTAATCACATAATTGATTAGGTTGTGTTTTACGTGGAACCAAAGGGAGGGTTCCATCTAGAACCCCCATCTATACTAGAACGGAAGGAAAATTTTCCCCGGAATCAATCCATTTCCCATAAAAAGGTGCAATGGAAGCACTTTGGGTGCAATGAAGCTATGTGGGATCTTGAACATTCCATGAGAGGCGCATACCTATTTTTGTTTAAGTCATAAGACATTGTTGTGAATTAAGATAATACTAAGGACAATGTTCTTCCAAAGGGAAAGGGGTGTAATATGCCCATTTTGATCCCCTTCCAATTCATAGTTAATTATGTTTATCATCGTTTTATTTTTTGAATGAACATTTTATTAACATGCCAAGTTGAAGCAGAGAAATCAAGGACAATGTATATGCATCTTGTTTTAATCAATAAAAATGCCAAGTAGTTGAATGAGGCATGAGCACATGTAGGGACCATGATACCATGAGTGGGGAATGGTGAGAGGGTTTTAGGGGTTCACCTTGTAAATAATTCCAAGCCACCCTTTCCCATGCCTTTTTTCTAATAATTTAATTTGAAAAATGTTTCACTCATTTTCCATCTAGCCCAAATCATGTCTCTGTCCCATAATTATGTAAGAATGGAATGGTGGTTGAGAATTCCTCCTAGCAATAAATGCATGGAGTGGGAAAGAGTACCCACCTCAAATTTGGTGGACAACCCAAGATGCATGGTGAAAAGAAGAACTATTGTGAATTTTGGGGGAGAAGATAGGAGATATAGGTGCACGAGTAGGAGGAGAATGAGCCCATGCATGCATAGCATACCCATTTGTGAGTTTTCCATTTTTTCTTGTGAAAATCAAGTTAGTAAGCTCTGATTTGGTGTGGGGAGTTCTCTGAAGTTGTTGAGTGTGAGTGTTTTGATTTGGTGAAAAAATGGGAATGCAAGATAAGAACGAGGGAGAAGAGTTGTTGAGAGATTGTATAGTAGTGAAGGGACTCACTCTGGTGCTATTCATGTTAGCAAAGGAGCACCTATGGGTCATGGAGGCCCTACAATTAGTGAGGAAGGAATCCTTGTTGTACTCATATCTATGAGATATTTTCCAATTAACCATCATTTTCGTGAGTTCTATGGAATTTACCCTTTTTGTATCATGGTCTAGCTAGGGGGTGGCCAGTTGTAGAAAAAACTCGTAAAAATGAACCTATGGTTGGGTAGAAAAGTGCTCACCCTTAGTTAGTTGTTGGGAAGTTTTAATTTTAGATAAGTATTTGTTGAGGAAAAGATACGAAATAATCTTACTCAAGCATTTTCAGATTTTACTTGGCTAAAGCAAAGTAGACAGGAACATCACCCTATGTTTATAGCCAACAAAAATAACATCCCTACTCACAAGTATTAATTACTAGTGCTTAGGCTAGTCTTTTATCAACAAAAAGCTTGCTGGAAATTCACTTTTTATGTAATTTTATGAATATAATAGTTGCTGAAATAAATGTAAGAACAGAAGTGAAGATGCCAAGATGATAATCAAGATAGATGAGACATAAAGCAATTCTTTATTTCATTCCAATTCACCAAAGAGTCATTTTCTTTACAAAATCTCATACATAAATCTTGGACCAAAGTCAAACTTAGACATCCCTGATGGAACATACAAAAGGACCTCTGACAGAAAACCAAAACTGAACTCTAAAAGATGGATCAACTTGCCACAGATTGTATCCCACTGGACTCTACACAATAGCCTTTATCAGTCATGAAAATTAATTCACAAACAAACAAGTCTACATAGATCATCAAAGATAGATCAACACCTATGAAAAAAACATGTCTGGATGATTTGATTCAGCCCTGAATATTGTTGTCTACAATAAGACCATGCTATCACAAAAGAGAATTAGGTTGCGATGAATATATGAATGAATGAAAACTGAACTACCTCAACATAAACTTAGCATGCTTCTGCTTCTATCCTCCCCTTGTTCCTCCCTTTCCTTTTTCTTTTAACAAATTAGAATTGGTTGAAGAAGTTGAACCAATTCATTAGTTAAGTTAATTAAAAGACTCAACTAACTTTAGTTAGGGGGAAGAGTACTAATTATAATAAGGGTCATAAATAAATAATAACTAGTAGGTGGGACCCCTTGTGACTCCCTTTAGTTCATAACAATCATAACATAACCATTAGTTAAGAAAAACACACCTCCTTGTGCCTCCAATCAACATATTCACTTTTGGGAAATTTAAACTCATGAAATTTGAAATTATTTCAAAAATAATACTCATATATCCAAAATAAACATGTTGTCCAAAGATCCCTGAAGTCAACTGTCATAAAACAGTAGATAAAATAAACTCAAAAACCATATTTCCCAGTCTGTGATGCAACCCTTCCTTGATTGTTGTTGTCACCTCTTGATTTTATTGAATTTGCCTTTGGCCGTGCAGAGCCTTTAGGCCTAATTTCACCGATCACGTGGGAAAAATCATCCCTCAAATGCATCCGGGAAGACACGGACTTGTCAAATCCATTGGAGGGTGAGGAGGGGGGAGCAGTGGATTTTCCTTTATCAATAGCATGGTGGGCCTCAATTTTCAATCTCTTGCTAGCATGGGAGGATTGCACTAGCGAGTGATCAGGGGTAGCTTGGGAAATGGGGTTAATCGACAGAGGAGGAGGCAAAGACAAGTTGGGCCAGCCACGATGTTGGGAGACTGTCGGGTGGACAATCTCCTGCCATCCATCATTTTAAGGGACCTCGGTTTGTAATGAGACATGAGGAGGTACATGGATATTGGGTGCTTGCGAGGCTTGGAAAGGAGGCCTTTCAGGCCTAGGTTGGATTATTCCCTGCCCAATCCAATTGAAGAATCCAATAGGAAACAATTGGCCAAGATCTTTTGAATCAACGTCAAAATGTATGGAGAACCTAGGCCTTCTTGGGCCTCGGTTCCAATTACCTCTACCTCTATTTCCTCGGCCATGGCTATCTCGATTGGAAAAACTCATCCTGCATGCATGATCAATTAGCAAATAGTCTTTTAAATAACCATACATGACGACTCTTTAAAAATATGAAATAGATTTGGCTCAGCAATGTATCAGACTCATGCAATTCAATCCATACAAATTGTTTCACCGTTAATCAATGAGCAGGGGGTGAAAAAGGGTTATGGGATATGTGAGGGGGTTGTATTGAGAGAAAATATGATATAATGAGGGGGAAAAGACATGGTCACTTCTCAATGACAACAACAATCAACTGTAAAGAAAACCAATAAAACCCCACTGCAATCCACACAAGATACTGCCACCTTCATCTTCTTTAGCACATAAATTCTCTTGACTGTAATCAATCTCAGAACAAGGAGTGAAAAAATTAATATGGGAGGTGACAGGGTTTGTAAATAGAGGAAAGTGAAATAATGGAAGGGAAGAAGAAGAATTACTATTCATTAAGTTAATTCAGTGATCCATAACACATTCTATGAAAGGAGATGCATCAACCATCAATCATTTGACCAAATAATAATTTCTGTGCATTTAACTAGTTCATTGTTCATAATCAAATATCCAACATAGTGCCATCACAAGACAATATGTATTCCACACAATTTGTAAGAGATTATGTTCCCTTAATTCACATACTTTCATTTTATAACAATTTACGAACAATACCCATTTCCATTCTGCAAACTATCGAAATCAACCACTGCCCATGCATTTCTTCAATCCACAGTAATTCTTCAAAAGTCATGTTTCAAATTAACAATGAAGTCATTATCACTACAATCAAGCCTATCATTTAAATGCAATGATATTCGTTAAACATGTATAGGCAATAACCAAAATAATCAAGACCAAATTTCCACGCCCAAAATGACAATTAATCATACAACCAACAACCACCATTTAGACACAAGCTATGCACAGGGTAATTTTCCCAGGCAATGTAGTTATGCCACTGTAAAAAAAACAATTCAATGTGACTTAAAAGATGGGCCACCCATCCAGCACGATTGTCATCAATAACATGTCTGCTTTAACAAGTGATCGATTGCAATAAATAAACATGTTTAAAACTCTGTGAGTATCTTTGACTATGATAACTCAAGCCCTCTATGTTATACACAGTACGCAACCAACAAAACCCCGTGATGGAACAATTCCACTTTAACAAAAACAAACACACATTCATGGTAATAAATCAACATCTCGTGTTGAGCCATCGATTTAATATAACATTGCTTCAATTTAGTCACACCGTGATTGAATATGTTGTGCAAACTCATGCTTACAAAATCAAACAAGAATAAGGGTGCAGTGGGTATACTCTCTACAGTCATCCAGTCCAATGGTCATTCGGCCCTAAAGAAAACCATAGTTACCACGCCCATCATTTCATTTTGCAAAACAACATACACACAACGCAACATGTGTGAGCAACATCAAGCATTTATAACCATTGTCAACTATCATCCAAATAATCATTAGTACCGATGCCAGTGACTGTGTATCAACCAAACAAATTTTCCACTGTTGTAAAATCAATTTACGTAACAAGCTGTGACAACAACGCCTACCCACGCATTGATTCAAATCGGGGTAGAGGCCTTCTTCTTTAAACAATACTGAGTTATTACATAAGGAGGGTGACTATATACTTTGAAAGTGTAATTGGTAATGTTTGGTTTAGCACTATTATAACAGAGCTAGTGATTGTAGACCAACTAACCCGACTTTCACATGACCAACTGGGCGAGCCCGTGCTCAAAAGTCGGCAATTATACCACCAATCAACCATAACCAAGTTGTAAAACCAACAGGCTAGGCTAGTCTTCTCTACCAATATTTAGACTGGAGGCTAAGGTTTGTCTTGTAGCCAACACAGGTAGAGAAGATCCATTCCCTATAATGGTGGAAACTCCGAGGGAACGGTGCATACACATGAAGGACCACAGCTCATTCGTGGACGGGTACCAATCCATGACAGGGGATCCATAACCGAAAGGTAAGGCTCTGGTTTGACCCGAGAATGGTTACCTAACGCACATAGGGTATAACCCTCATTCTCTTTGGTCAAACAATCACAACACGAGGGTGAATACAGGGTCGAGTAAAAACCCACTTCGTGACCCTTAGTCATAAAACCAACCGATGTCGAAGTGAATAAAACATAGTGATGCGGAATGCTCTTAACCATTAAACCCAAAAAGCCAAAGACTGGATTTAGTAACAATGTGTGAAGATAGCTTTCCACTCAAGACCAAACAAAACCCCTCCACTTAAACCAACAAGAATAACAAAGAGCTACCACCCAGGGTGATCCATAACTTATACGAATTCAATATTATTGCAGGAAGAACCACAACTCAAGGACACAATTCCGCACAGTTGCAGCACTTAGGAAAGCACAAACCAATGCACCTGAGCCAATATCATTTCATAACTAGAGCCAAGTCACGAATGGAAAAAAAGAAGAACATACCTATAATCGAATTCCTTAAAATGGGAGTTGGCTGAGCAATTCTTCCCTACTAAAAATCTGGAGCATAACCACAGCAACAAGATCGAACAATAGCCCTACTAAGGTGGTGGCTAACGGAGGAGTAAAGGTGATGTGCATTAAATGCACGTCGCCTCCACCCACAGTGCATTAATTCATCAGTACATGCCAACACATCAACCATTAATCAAACCATGTATCGAAACCCTCACCACATTAAAAACCAATAGCACGACTTATGCCATAACATAATTCAAGTCCCATATAATTCAACCATTAGCATAACCAACAAAATTATCACCTTTCCAAATGCGCCACCAACATTCCATATCATATGCGTTTTAACCATAACCCAATCACAATTGCATAACCACTTACTTGTTATCTAGGCTTTAACAATAATTGTTAATTCTTTCATGCATGTGGTATAGTGAATAGGATAGCTTTAAACTCTTCCCCCTTGCAATTTTTAATTTATTTCCAATTGTTTGCATGTAGTATAGTAAAATTTTCGACTTAGATCCCATTTGTTATAATATTTTTTGCTTCTCTCAAAACTGTCCTTCATGCAATTTCATTAACATGCTTGTTGTGTAGGTGCGATAAGAACATAATAGCATAGGATGTAGTAACATCAGGAATCAACACCTCATAAGCTCAAATCATAATGAATAACAACAGTATCTCATCAACCATGTAAGTCATGTCGCATATCATCACAACATCAAAAGTGAACAGATCTGATCTTCAATAGTTCAAGGGGGTCCCACCTACTAGTATTATTTAGTTTTTTATAATAATAGGCTTTAGCAACACTTTGCGGGCAAAACTTCGTTGACAATTTTAATCGTCAATGGTATTCTTATTATGCTCATAAAATTCCATGATTCTCGTTTCATTTATAGCATGCCTTTGGGTAATAGTGTCATGCTTAATATCTAGGATGTATTATCTTGTTTCTATAACTATCCTTAGGAATTTAAGTTACATCCCTAAATTAACTTAAACTCCAACTAATATAAATTCTAGTGCTAGTGCAATTAACATCCTAAATGGTATGGCATGGTTGATAGTATCTTCTTGTTGGAAGTATGGAGTTACATTGAACATGAGGGATCTATATGAATGAGATAAGAAATGAACTTTTCTAGACTGAGACTTTATATTGAGTAGAACTGTGTGATTAAGTGGCATGGGAAATCTTCTTGTCACAATAAATTTTATGAAAGTTGTATGATTACCTTATGACTCCTTTCACATGAATGATATGTGTCTATGAGGCTATTTCCAAGCATTTTACTTGTTTAAATTATCGAGAATAGAAGATGCAGGATGTTGGTTTTTCATGCCTAAGAATCCTTGAGGTAGGGAAACTCACACCTTTCCATTGTAACCCTAGTATACAACCATGTATATCAAACTATATGAGTGAATTGGGAGGTACATTACCTAATGAGGTATATAATTAGCTATACATAATGTTCAAGAAAATGGGAGCTAATTTCCATATTGGGAAAAGGTGAACATCTTGTGTAAACCCTGGAAGAGCTTTGAGATTCTTTGAGTTGGAAGGCCAACTTGGATACCTGAAATTTAGTGTAAGTTTGGTAACAAAAGATAAATATTTTAAGGAAACTGTTTAGGGTCTTTGGACCCTGAGTACCTAGATCCACCTTAAAAAGCATGGGTATATATGTGTGTGTGTATCAAAAAACCCTAATAATGGTGGAATTTATGGAAATCGCTTTATCTTGGGTCCTATAGTCACTTGTTGGGATCCATGCATGAGTAAGAATGGATGATTATATCCCACTAGTTGACTATTTTGATGATTTTCTATCAGAGATAGAGATCTTCTCCAATCTGTCGTTTAATCCCAATGGATGAGGTTAGCTCACATGTGGTAAGGTGTGGCCCAAGGACCCCCTTATCAGGTGGGTGTCACGAGATCGCATCTCCTGTTTTCTATGATCCCATTTCAGGATCCTCCAATATGAATCATGTACTAGTGGATTTAATTCAACGAGTGATATCCTTGGGAGAACCATCGAGGGATTTAATGTCAAGCGATCATTCATTAAATTATTTGATAAAGGTGGATAGACCTCCCTTTGGTCATGGTAACATTTTTGAATGGGTTGGAATGACTGTAAATTATCCCAGTTTCACACAGAGGGATGGAGATGTGGTGGGTAGCGAGACTGGCTCTAGAAAGAAACATAGGAAAACTATTAATTCAAGGGGTGGTGTAGTTTTAGAGGTAGGGGGAGATCTTAAAGTCACTTAGATATCATAGTTGGAAGGTTATGATTTAGTTGGGATGTTTATTGGTAGAAGAATGAAAATGGTAAACTTGTGGATGGATAAGGAATGGGGTTCAATTTTGAGTACATCCCTATCTGTTAGTGGAAGTGCTTATGGAAAATTCCATACTATTGGTGCAATCCTTTTAATCACTTCCTCAAGTCTAGTGGATGTTCAAGGGATTGAAACATGTCCAAATTAGTGCAAAATATCCTAAAACATATTCCCATGCCTATTATTCCTTGTATGGTAATGCATCCACAATATTGTTGTTAGGAATGTGACGAGTTGGGAGATGATTTAATCATCTATGCTCTTCGTTTGTTTATTTTCAGTCAAGGTGTTGGCAATAGAACTCAAGATGATAGATCTGGGTCCATGTTTTCTCATCTCTTGTTTGATGATCATCAACATTGTATGACATGTCCACATATTCCATAATTCTCATTCCAAATCTACCTCCAATTATAACTGTAATCTTTGGAACCTTTGCATAGGAAACTACCATTACCATCTTTATTTTCTCCTTGGCAATACCAGTTTAGAAAGAAGGTTCAAAAATACCCATGCTACTACAGGTGGTAACATGACCAAATGTAAATTCTCCTAGTTTTACACAAAGGGATGGAGATGTAGTGGGTAGCTAGCCTAGGTTTGGAAAGAAACATAGGAAAACTATCAATTCAAGGGGTGGTGCAATTTTAGTGGTAGGGGAAGATATTATAGTCACTTAGATATTAGAGTTGGAAGGTTGTGCTTTAGTTGGTGTTAAAAGAGGATCAGTGAGAAATACTGTAAAACCGATGTGGAAATAAAACATAGAAGATACAAAATAAAATAAAGAGACAGATATATGTGGTTCACCCAATATGGGATACATCCACTAGATAAATTTCCAGTCCTTCCTTTATTATTATCCAACAAATGAAGATATACAAATTGCAACACATCCGTTGTAACTTCCTTTTGTTTTCTCACAATATCCTCTGTCAGAATACAATATTCACTCTCCTCCCTCGCCGCCATAAAATTCCATCATACATAAAATAGAGTTTCCTTCTGGGGAAAAAAACTCTAACATAACTTACACCATCAGATCTACAAACTAATGATGAACAGTTCATATTGACTATGAAATTACAATATTTTACAAGGAAATTTCCCCAAAAAATTCTCTTTGGTGGTGTTGCCCCTGAACCCTCTCCATGGGGGCTCCATAAAGTGTCACCCCCTCCCCTAGAATCCCTTGGGACAGATGTGGGGGGGAAATCCCCCGCACACCCCCCATCAGGAACTGGGATCCAAACATGGTTGAAACAAGACCTCTAAATCAAGAAGATAATTATGCTCCACAACCAATAGTTGGGAAGTTTGTTGGCATAAGAATGACAATGGAAATGGTAAACTTGTGGATGGAGAAGGAATGGGGTTCAATTCTTGGTTACATCCATATCTGTCATATGCTCTCACTCAGGTGGATGGGGGCCATTTTTAGGTTGAAGGCATGTGTAGAGGTCATTTTAGTTGGCCAATGGTATTGGGACCATAATTTTTTTTGTTCCAATTCGTGGCACCCTTCCATTTTTGCAAGGGAGGAAAGTTTATCCAACGTGCCAATATGGATTAAACTCCCCAACCCACCCCTAGAGTTCTAGTCATGTGTGGGGCTGAAAGCGATAGGCGAGGTTTTGGGCTCTTTCATTACTACAGACAAGAGGTATAAATTGCCCAAATATTGATAGATGGCATATATACTGGTGGATATTTATCCAAGGCATGGATTATTTGAATCCTTGGATATTTTATTGGGTGAAAAAACTTGTACCCAACAATTGGACTATCTGAACATGTCATTCCATTTCTCTCGCTATTATCGAGTTGGTCATCTAGATGTTGATTGTGATTTGGTGTTTCAGAGGTTAGGGAACTTTGGGGATCGTGAAGGGTCATTGGATCCTTTGGACAATCCTATTACGATTCCGAAGGAGAAATATCCATCGAAAGTAGTCTCATATAGCTTGGGTGGGTTTTTAGGCAGAGACTTAAAGGAGTTAAAGGATGCTTCTCTTCCAAAAGTACATGATGTTAAACTTATGTGCACTTTTGAGCAGTATGAGTTGGATGTTGATGTGGATTATTTCTTAAACAATCTAATTGTAAATTTGGGTCTTTCCTCTCCTTAGCATTGAAAGTTGGAAGTTATTTGGAATTCATGCACTTTGGATTCACACATTTTAGGTAAGTCTACAACGTTAAACCCTTCCAAAAATTTAAAAAATTCCTCTTTCTGATATTGATTTGATAGAGGGGGTCGGGGTGGTGCCCTATAATATTTTGACATAGGTAGATCAATATCCTATCATTTATGTGAGGTTGAATGATAATTTGGGTCTAGGTGTTATTCCCTATGTTACTAGTGATTATGTCAAGGGTCCTTCTCCCTAACCTACTGACAATTGATCAGACAACTAGTTAGGTTCTTCTAGATGTGAGACTTACCTTGTATGTCATCATGGTCATGGATGTGTTTTATTCAGAGGTTTTGTATTGGATGGAATCAAAGAATCAGTACAATATAAATTTGGTCGAAATAATACCATTAAACATGCACATGAACGTGCATAAAGTGAAGTTTTCCAGGGGAGGAAAACACTAATTACATGGGTCATTAGAGAAGGGATGACTTCCAAAAATATTATCCCATGATTATTATTTCCATCAAAATCCATGGCTTAGAAGGGAAATCCAAAAATATATCTCTCTGCAGTCTATGTGATTTGTTGAAACTAGATATACTGCTTATAGTATAAGAAACTATGAGGTGTTTTGAATCTTTTTTATTTGAACTTGAAAGGATTTTTCCTTGGTGGATTTTTTTTTCATAGACTCATCAGGCCTCTCTAATGGAATTATAACTTTCTTGTCCCCAAATATCAACCTTACTAACTCTTTTTCCATTGCCTCTGGACTTTTCATAGAGAGATTTTGCAATGAATTCAATCGTTTGTTAAAAGTACTTAATATATACGGACCATATGATGGGAAGGTGGATTACTTGGAAAAATGCTTTGGAACCAATTTCATAGCTGATGATAGTATAATAATTGGGGGAGAACTAAATTTTATGGTCAACAAGGATGAAATTTGGGGTAATATGGGTCATGAGGAGAAATTGTCAAGGTTTTTTTATCGATAAGATGGAGAGTTGGAAATTGGTTGATGTGGAACCAAATCAATTGAGGCTGACCTGGTTTAATATTAGGTGTGGGGATGAAGATATAATCAAAATATTAGACACAATTTTAGCACATGAATGCCAGATGAAAGAGATTCGAGACTATCGATCATGGGTGGGATTGATCTAGTGTTCTGACCAGTGGCATGTTTTCCTTGAACTAGGTCATTTTGAAGGGAAACCCATATCACCATTTAAATATAACTCTAGCTAGGTATCTTTAGAGGAGTTTAAAAGTTTGGTACATTCAAATTGGGTACCCTTTAGTTTGAACATGGATATGTTAGCTAGTGTGCATTTTGTTCAAAATATCCAGAAGTTAAAGAAGGAGGTCTCTGCTTGGGCCAAGAATCGTTGATTATCAATTGAAAAAGATTTAAAATTGGTGGAATTAAAGGAACTCAAAGAGTTGTATGCTCATGCAAAAGAAGGGGGTATATATTCTTTTGCAATTATGGATCGATGAAAAACTCTAGAGGCAAAGAGGTACTCGGTTCCGCTGGAGCAAGAAAAAACCTAAAGACTCAAGAACCGAGCATTATGGATTGAGGAGGGTGATTAGAACACAAATTATTTTCAAAAAAATTTAAATCACCAAAAAAATTATAACTCAATTTGGGAACTAGAGGATCCCTTAGGGAACAAGAAAAGGAGTTTTGACGAGTTAGCAAAATTGGGGGTGGATAATTTCAAGGGGGCAATTGTTGAAGGAAAAAAAGAAAATACAGGGGAAATGTCAAAGCATAAAGCATTATTTATGAGGTTGGTTGATTAGGCTAAAAAAAAGGAATTATTCATAGATTTAACAAAAATAAGAGTTAAGTGGGGTTCTAAATACTTTTAAAAAGGATAAAAGTCCAGGGCCTGACGACTGAACTACAAAATTTTACAGGGATCTATTTGACTGTGTGGGGGAGGATATTCTCAGAGTGATGGAAGAAATTAGAGTTGTAGGAAAGTTAAAGTATAATATCAATTCTACTTTTTTAGCATTGATTCCAAATTCAAACTATCCATCCTCCTTCGATGATTTTAGGCCCATTGCTCTCTACAATTGTGTATATAAAATATTAGCCAAGATCATAGCTATTCAATTAAAACCCTTGTTGCCCCGGATGGGGTGACATGCGGCAATTCATTGACACCAGGCTTAGCACTAAGCTAGGGCATAAATGTTAATGGCTGCCACCCACCAGCCTACAGTTACTATGGTAGACGGCCATAACAACAATTATACGGTGGAGGGACACCTCCCTGGCGCGAATACTCTCGCTCACAGCACACTCAACATGACAGGGTTTATGGAGGACCAGGTGACTTCGGCCTCTGGAAATTTGTTTTTTCATGTGCCTGGACAGAGTGGGTCTACTCTCGCTTCGGCTCTCCTCTTCGTATGGGAGCTCGGGTGCAGCCCTGTTTCCTTCTCGTCCCGGCTCATTCCCATCTCGCTGCAATTCGTTGAGGAAACTTCTGGCAAGTTGCTTTTTCATGTGCCTGGACAAAGTGGGTCTGCTCTTGCTTTGGCTCTCCTCTTTGATTGGGAGCTCTGGTGCAGCCCTGTATCCTTCTTGTCCCGGCTCACTCACATCTCGTTGCACCCTCACTGTATCGTCATCTATTCCCTGGCAATTATGACCAGAAAGCAGGGCAGGCCTTGCCGTGGCTCGGCCTGGTACACCCACAAGGCGCGGCGGCAAAGGAAAGAGAAGATGGAGCATGCTCTGGCGATGGCGACCTCCATTCTCTGAAAGAAGGCTCGAGCTGAGAAATTGGCTCTGCATGCCATCATTGCGGAGACAGGAGCCGGATGTAGCAGCGAAACCACGACAATTAAGCCTAGAGACAGGCAGGAGGATGGTGTTGCGAACGCGTTTTCCACCTGTTACGTGGAAGAAATTTCGTTCATGGAGGACTTGACGACCACCTCGGAGCCCCAAGCCATGGAGGCAACTCACCGGGATGGAGGCGGCCCAAAAATTGCTCTGGCATATGACATCCCTGGGTGCATTGTTGAGGAAATTCCCTGGCCGGGTGACTACAGCCCCACCAGCCATGATATGCACGCAACGTTCGAGGAAGAAATGCGGGATAAAACCAGAGCAAAAGTGATCGTGGACAACAATAGCTCGACGAGGAAGGAAGAAGTGGATGGTGCAGAGCTGATGGAGCTCGAAGCTGGAATTGGAGCGACCGTGGAATTGGGGGATGTATCCCTCAACGATGTGGGTTATGGTTTGCATGGCTCTTTCCTCCGTGCAGAGCATCTGGCTCTGGTGTTCGATCTCCGAGGCCACATGGCAGACCTGGAACATAAAGCCCTTCTCATGGGCCAACGTCTGGACCTGCTCCTTGACGCGTACTCCAATGCTCCAGCTAAGCGGAAGTTCCCTCTCTGCACGCAGGCATTTGCCATCCCAGCTGGGACCACATGGAAGACAAGCAAGGACGACAGGTCACTGGGTATCTAGGTCTTCTATGCTTTTTATGGTTTTTAGTTTTATCATGCTACTGTTATATGTCCATTGGACTATAGCCATCTGTCTTGGTTTCCTCCGGGCAGGACAGATGCTATTTTGTTTCTTGTTTTATCATGCTACTGTTATATGTTCTCCAAACTATGCTGGTTTTCGGTTAACGGCAGCATTTTTGGTGACTCAGACCTATATCACTGTACATTTTGTCAAAGTTTCTTAGATAAATTAATATAGCAGGTTCCACCTTTTTTACTCAAAAATAAAATAAAATTTAAACCCTTGTTATCAAATTACATTTGCCAGGAACAATTTGGGTTCCTGAAAGGCATAATCATTCATAAAGAAATAGGATCAACGTAGGAGGGAATTTGCACCATTAAAACTCAAAATAAAGAGGTATTGATAGTAAAAATTGATCTATCAAAAGAATATGATAGTCTCTTAGTTATATCTTCATCTTTTTCTTCCGCATATAGGATTTGAATTGCATGCATTTAAGTGGATTATGGTATGTGTTACTACAACCTATTTTTAAATATTTATTAATGGTGTGGGGTCCTATTTGTTGTAACATGTGATTACATCATAAGCCTCACCTTGTCGGCTAAGTGGGTCGACCAGTTCCTTGAGTTGATGGCCAGCTAAATTGATGGTTGACCATGTCCACTTAGGATCCCATGTCCACATTTTATGTACAAGTGAAACCAACTCCACTCAAGGATTTTGGTTTGGTCCTTGACAGAAACCTTTTTATAGATGATCCTTGTGATCAGTGTATCAAAAAGACATCTATTTTCTCTCTCATGGATCATGGTTGTGCTTCAATGCAACAATGTCTTTAGACACCACCACTGCTCTCGTATCCATTCTCCTCTATGGTTAATTCTTGTCCCAACATGGTATCATAGTAGTTGGTTGTGATCTCGGTTTTGCAGAGAACATAAATGGGAGTGAGATAGTGGCGAAGTTGTGATATGAATGAGTGATGGGTTAATAAAAAATGAAGACTCATTGAATTTCAATGCTCGTCATGGGTTATTTATCCGTGGAAACCCTCCCCTCTTTCTATGCACTCTGGATTATTTGTGTGGAAAAAAAATGGAGTGGATCACATGGCGGATACATTGATTGATAAACTGGTGGATCTCAACTACCAAAATATTTAATTGGATTTCTCACTCGACCTTGTCGACTACCTATGGAAAATGAGTTTGTTGCTGAAGATTGGACAGATCAAAACCTCATCAGTCTCTTTGTTTGAACAAGAATACATCTTGGTACTCGACTGGTGTGTCATTTCATTCGACGAGTGAAAAAAAACCTCAACCAATGAAACCCTCGACCACTGATACCACTCGACTGGACCGGTGAAACCCTCGGCCACTGAGACCACTTGATTCGACCGGTGAAACCCTTCACTGATGAGACCACTCGAATCGATTGGTGAAACCCTCGACCGGTGAGACCACTCGACTCGACTGGTGAACCCAATGTGAAGTGTGGTGAACCCGACGTCATTCGAACAAAAGGCACGAGAAGTAAAGCCCTCAAATCGAGTTGCATTTGGTAAAGAAATAAACTTTTTTGCATGTTGACATAACTATTTTGGACCATTCGAATCGAATCATAGAGGAGAGGTATCCATCGATAAGCATATTGAGGTACCCTAGTCGCCTCTTCTTGCATCTCGATAGAATCGACCTCCTCTCTGGCTTGACACGATCTACATATCCTTATTTTTTCGACTGTTGGTGCATAGGAATACATGTGATTGGAACATGCACTCTGCATTACATTGTTGAGTAGCCTTGGCATTTATTCCTTAGGAAATATACCAGAAAACTGACTTTGTGTAAGTCGACTGGTGAAGCCAGCCTTATTGTTGTGGTTGACCTTCCATCATTTTGTTGACGCTATTGATGATGGGTTTACTGGATGAAGATGAAGTCATGGTGTTTTATAAACTGTAGGGGATTTGTGAGAAGAAGGTTGTTTTCATGGAAGAATCTCACAACTAACTTTGTGCAGAGCTCACTAACTTGCAGAAAGTCATTACACAGTTATAGATTGAGAATCAATGCTTGAGAAGTGAAATTAAGAAAAACCATACCCAGATGAGGCTACCCTCTTTTAAACCATCCTTCTGCAGT
Organism: Picea mariana; assembly: GCA_032191745.1. NCBI lineage: Eukaryota > Viridiplantae > Streptophyta > Pinopsida > Pinales > Pinaceae > Picea > Picea mariana. Next base: position 9,962 of record JASDQU010590201.1, on the reverse strand, counting down.
GGTTTAATGAGAAATATATAAAAAAATTCAACCTAGAATAGACAATGGAAACCATTTTCCAGGATCTGGTAGATGATTTTGGCTATAAACAGATTTTGTTGTTGATCTTGAGAAGGACATGAAAACTCTTTCTCATACACAAAACACTTCCTTGGGCATGGAAGTCAACCAACTAATGAAAACAAATTCTCAAGTGACTCGTGAGGTTTCCCACTTACATGCCTTTGTCGACGAGCTTCGTGAAGAAGATGCTCCTCTTCAAGAAGATAACAACCGTTTGTTTGGAAAATATCAGGAGTTAAGATAATATTATGATGTCATATTGTTGTAGTTGATTGTGAAGGATGAGACTATTAAGGACTTGTAGGAATACAAACAAAACCTTGAAGAACAATTCCATTGACTGCAGAATGCTGAGAAGAAGACTGTTGTTGTTGAGCTTCCGGGCTCACCCATTTTTTCTCCACCCCTTGGTGCTCTTTGTAAGCAATATGTTGTTAATGTATTCATTAATACTAATGATTGTGCTCTTTCTCCTATCTATGAAAGACACACTACAAGGATATGGTCCCGACTGCTCAACAAGATGGGATACACTGGAGGAGGACTTGAGAAGAATGGAAATGATATTGTTGTTCCTATTACGCTTGAGATGAAGTAACCAAGAACAAGTCGTGGATATGATGTTGCTATTGCCTCCTTTCCTACACCTTCCCTGGCTGCAACCAAGTAAGTGTTATTTGTTGCAAATGGAGTTTGAACTGATTTTTGTGACGAGTGATCTACTGTTAATTTTTTTGGGCAAATTGATAAGATGGTTGTTCCTAACCTATGAGAATCTGAGAATATTGTTACAGATGACCTTGCTGCTAATATGTCGGGTTGTTCTACTCCTGAGAGTACACTATAAATTGAACCTATATCTCTTGATCAACCAACACAAAACTCTATGACTTATCGTCATCCTTTCCATAGAAATCAAAGGAATGGAAATTATGCTCTACGATCTTTGCAGAAGAGACATGAAAGATAGAACTGTGGACCCATATCAACTACCATGATAGACTATGTTTGGATTAATGAGTGGTTATGGGTGCATCTAACTAGATATTTGAGGATTTCCTACCATTTTGTTTCATCGAATTCATAGTCGTGCATCACTCCTCTTCGTTACTGATTGTTTGTGTGGTCGACCAAGAATCAAACCGACATGACAATCGAATGGAGTTTGAATGGGATATTAGTCAATTGAGACTCTACTAGAGATAATAGTCGATTGGAATTTTTTGATTGTGTATTGTCCATTTACTAGTGTTTCGACGAAGATATATTGTTGATACTTTGATCCCTCAATAGTGTTTTACGGGGGGAGTTGTTGATGTTGACTCGACTGCTTCTTATTGAATCAACTTAGATTTGTTGAAGACTGATCGAACCATATTTGAATGTGTTATTAGGAGTTGTACTTCTACTTATTGTACATGATATCGAGACTATTTGGATACAAAGACTGTCTATCTTGGAAGAGATTGTTGGATTGATAGAAAATTATTACATTGGTGCATTTCTTGTCCAGTTGAATCATCGATTGGCTAGTGCTCTCTTATTGCCTAGTCCACTAATCGAATAGGACCATGTTTGGACAATAGATTTTGCAACCAATTTGCAATGGATGACTGCCTTTTTTTGCCTGGATATGTGTTGATGGTGATTACACTTCCTAATGAGTGTTGTTGTACTATCTTATGATCATCTTTTGTAGCCAGAATAAATTCAAGGGGGAAATATGTGAAATTTGTTTTCCTTCAAAGTGCAATTACATGAGGGTGTTGGAACATGTGCTTCCATTGTGTCACACACCCGACCCCCAAGTACCTTTTTGTGGGATGGGGTATAAATTTTTCTCTTTTCTCAATTCATCTCAAATCCCTGTAACTAGGATTACATCATCTTCGATTCGACAAGGGTTCTTCAATGAATATAAATTTGTCCAGCTATGAGTTATGTATCGAAATTTAAGGTCTTTTATAGTTCTTTATGCCTTCATCGACCAAGGTCTCTCACCGCCACATGTCACCCACATGGCTCCCTATTATCTGACACTCCACACCGTTACAACATACAAGGACTCACCCAACCCGAGGTTGACATTTATCCATCTCTTATAGACCTATTAAATCAATTAATCATTACCATAATAAATTCTCGCTCTTTCTTTATTAATCTTTTATTTAATCCCTATTAGAAATAATTAATCTTCATTAAAATTAATTAACCCTGTAAATTTTGTTTTTACTTGACCTAAATTACTAGTCCAGTTAAACCAAGGAGTACTCCCCTTTTTCCTTGGAAATCCAACATTTTAGGACGGATCAATGTTAATTATTATATTAAATCGTGTCATATTAAATCATAATCAAATCATATTGCTAATTAGTTTTTAATTAAATATATTGTAATATAATCATAATAAATTATATTATAATATAATTAAATGTTTTAACTTGTACTTAGGATCATTAATAACAATTACTATGTAAATCTCGAGACTTGCGTATTTACTCTCCATCCTCTTATGCACATGCCCAAAATTCCATAACGCCGAAGTTTCGAAGAGTGTCCCACTTATATTGTATTTTAATTCAAATATAATTTAATTATATTAGATTACAATATAATGAATTTCATTAAATTCTTATTATCATTAATTTTATTGGTTTAATTACATTAAATACAATATTAATGTAATTAATTATATTTAATGTTCATGCAAACATTGAAACATGGAAAGGTAGGTCCAGGCCTTTGACCATTTTTTATCATACACTCTATGAGTCGCGAAGTCCCGAAGGGATCCATACTTATATGTGTTACTCATTAAATAATAATTTTAAAAAAAGAATCACACTTGTATTATGTCGTGGTAAAAATATGATTCATTATATTAGATTATAATATAACAAATATCATTAAACGTTTATCATATCCAATTTCAATTTCATTAATTTAATTAAGTTGAAAATAATATAACTTAATTAATATTTAAATGTTTATGCAAACATAGGAAAGAAAAAAAGGTATGTTCGGGCCTTCGATCATTTTAGCTTATGTGTTACATCACTCCAAACATCCCAAAGTCTCCAAGCCCAAACTTCTAAAGTCCTCAAGACCACAAAATGGTTAAGGCATTTAATCATGGGTCATTTCATGCTGTGCTTTAACACTAGAATAACATTAAACTATTTTCTCTTGGTTTCATGCCTTTTATTCTCCAGGAACATTATTCTCCATTTTACAAAAAGATAATAATAATAATAATAATAATAATAATAATAATAATAATAATAATAATAATAATAATAATAATAATAATAATAATAATAATAATAATAATAATAATAATAATAATCATCTTGCATGGTTTTATTACCTGAAAAATTTAAATGGAATTATTTTCTCT
>JASDQU010590200.1:51691-64717 GCA_032191745.1 Picea mariana | reverse complement strand
GATGTCTGTGATGTTCTCTTGGGCCAACCATATATGTGGAAGCACCATGTTGTTTATGAGTCTTGACCCCACAATGTCATTGTTTTTATAGGAGGTCATCTCTACAAAATACCATAGGTAGTTCTGACTATTGTTCCACCTAAACAGTGTCGCAAGGTAGTATATAATACTACAAAATTCAACTTCTTCACAATCTGTTCAAAAGATGAAGAGAAGGATACTGCAACCACTATAGCCTCAACCCAAGCACCTTCTCTCCAATAGAAGCAGGTTGACAAGATTGCAGAAAAGTGTAAATATTCCTTCTGCACACATGCATCTCATGTATCCAGACTAGTTAAAACGGTCTAACCATTCCATCCACATGTTCATGAAAACCTTCAACAAGCTAAGGAGCACAACTTCTCCAACAAGGCAAGCAACTCATCAAGATGCAGATTCAACAAACACTTTTCCCTCTCCCCCGGGCTCTCAACACAATGGATACCATTTATTCCTAATGGGGGAGGATTGATCTAGGTGGATATCAGTGGCTACCCACCTTTTCCAACTGGCTCAAAACAATTTTCTGGCAATTTTGGTAATTTACCATTTTTAGCAGTTTTTAACTTCCAGGGCCATTTTGAGGGTCTAAATGAAGGTTTTTTGGGATCAAGCTTCTTAATTACAACCAAAGGCTCTAATTGAACCCCCTAAATGAATCTCCTCAATGATACCTTTCCAATGAGCTATCGTGTGCCCCAAACGAATATCGTATGCCAAAGTTACGCCCCCGAGAAGTTGATACACCAAACTACCCAAAACGGGGTCCACAAAACTGTTGGCTTTTCATCTTCCAAGGTTAGGGTTTTGGATTTTATTTATGATAAAAAATCATTTGGATCCTCATTGTAAAATCATCTTCTTGCGAATGCGATTAGCAGACACATCTCTTCTAGAGATAAGATGCCACCATTCTATTGAGTCTTTCACTCTGTATTTTTACAGTCTTTGTACATTTTCACTCATTAATAAAAAATTGTGTATTACTGTATCTCTGTGTTTATGGTTGCATCTTTGATACATTTATGTTATATTATTGGATATTCGAGATATCTTCGTACATTGATTTACTATATCTTCGCTCTCATTTCATGCCAAAAATAATCTGGATCAATGACTGAGTGAGTGAATGAATGAGGCACCATCCTCACTTATTTATACTAGCTGAGGGGGCTCTATGGTTGTGTATCTTCACCAAGCAGGGCCAAATTATTCCAATAGTGGTTAAAACCACTTTAATAAGCCCTAGGGGTCAACTTCTCAATTACCACCATATGGATATAGTTTGACCAATCCACAAAAGGGGATTTGGTCATACATAAGTCTTGACATGATCAATCAAAAAAAGGGGATTTGATCTATAAGACAATAACTCAATTATAATTAGAATATTCTTCGAAGTTATAATATTTCAACACTCCCCCTTAACAATAAGGGTATTCTACAAACAAAACCCAATACAACATCATCAGGAGAGAGATAGGGCAACTACATCATCAACATATGGAACATTGACTAGAATATCTACAAATCATCGAAATTTTTTATGATCATCAATAACATCATCGTTCACAGCATGGAGCTAGAATAGCATCATCATCATCATCATCATCCACATCAACATCAATTATCATAACTCTAAGGAAACAACATCATCAACACCATCATTAACAACATGAGGTTAGTACAACATCATCAACAACAAAACGGGGTTGATACACCATCATCAACAATAGCACGAGGATGGTACATCATCAACAACAACATCACGAGGTTGATACATCATCATCAACAACAAAATGAGGCTGAAACAACAACATCATTAGCATGAGGCTAAGGTAACAACATCATCACCATATAGCAATAGAATGAGGTAGGTGCAACAACAAAATTTTGTGGTACTCTGACAGACCATCCTTACTGGACCTTTGGGATCTACCCAGGAATCATAATATTCCCTAGGATATAAAATCTTAATGGATATACCATGTGTTACTCTGATAGATCATCCTTATCGAAGCTTTGGGATATGCCCAAGAATCAAAATATTCCCTAGGATATAAAATCCTAATGGAGCTACCACTATTGACCAYARTTGGCATATACATGATAGGTACTCTGACAGACCATCCTTACTAAACCTTCAGGATATGTCSAGGGATGATCAATCCCCTAGGATATAAAATCCTAACTGAGTTACCTGATGTTGGTCAAGATACCATAGTAACATCAACATCACTCCCCTTTTTGAGGGAGGTCCTTTCGAACTATACCAAGATTGTCTTGAAAGTATTCAAACTTTACACGAGACATAGGCTTGGTGAAGACATCTGCAACCTACTCATATGTGCCAACATATTGGATCTTTAYAGCTCCTCTCTACACCATWTCATGAATGTAGTGATACCGATCATACCAGATTTCTATGTGCTTCAACTTATCATGGAATACTGGGTTATCTGTCATAATTATGCAACTCTGGTTATTACATAGAATCATAGTGGATTCCATATCTAGATCAAATATACATGTCAACAATTTCTGAAGCCATATGTATTCGCAACTAGAGGAACATCTTGCAATGTTTTCCGCTTTTTCCATACTAAGTGCAATAATGGATTGCTTCCTGCTCTTCCTTGAAGTCATGGATGACCCTAGACTGAAACAACATCCTGAAGTGATATTTCTATCAAAGACACTTCCAACCCAATCTGAATCAGTATAACCAACCAGTCCGCAATCATGATCTCTAGTATAATAGAGACCATATTCCAATGTACCCTTAAGGTATCTCATCATGTGCTTTGCAGCTACAAGGTCAACACGTCTGGGCTCTACCAAATACTGACTCAAGGTGTTCACAAAAAAGAATATATCGGGTCTAGTATTCGTTAGATACATCAATGCACTAATGATATATCTATATAGAGTAAGATCAACCAATTCTGACAAAGTATCAATCGAGAGCTTCAAATTTGTTTCCATGGGTGTGTTCATGGATTTACATTCCAACATGTCAAACCTATTTACTATTTCAACAACATACTTCCCTTGGTTAAGGAAGATCTTCTTTGGGCTTTGCCAAACTTCCAGACCTAAGAAATAATGCATTAGACCTAGCTCTTTCATCTCAAATTTTGCAACGAGCTTTTTCTTATAATCAGTGACGAGATTTTCTTCTCCCGTTAAGAATAAGCCATCCACATACAACAACAATATAACTGGCTCATCATTCATTACCTTGAAGTAAAGGATAGAATCAACTTTACTCTTGGTAAAGCCCAAGCTCATCAGGAAATTGTCAATCCTTCCATACCAAGCTCTGGGAGCTTGCTTCAATTCGTACATAGCCTTCTTCAATATGTAGACATGAGTGTTTCTATATTCAACTTCAAACCCTTGTGTTTTTTCTATATACACTTCTTCTTCAATAACATAATTTAAGAATGTTGTTTTCACATCCATCTGGTACAACTTCCACTTCATATTGGATGCAAGAGCTATGATGGTTTTGATAGAAGTGTATCTGGCTATAGGAGAAAACATCTCTTCATAATCAATGCCTTCCTTTTGAGAAAATCCAAAAGCTACAAATCTTTCTTTATGTTTTTCAATATTTCCGTCTGCAACATGTTTTATCTTGTATATCCATTTGGAATATACCACATCGTTGTTCTTTGGTTTGGGAATTATTTCCCATACACCATTCTTTATAATGGATCGATAATCTTCCGTTATGGCATCCACCCATTATTTCTTCTGAATCGATTCTTCAAAGAAAGTAGGTTCCTTTTCTATGAGATCACACATCAAGTCCATATAACTGGAGAATGGCTTAGGTTTCTTGCTTTGTCTCATTGTTCCTTCTGGGGCACCATACTTCTCTCCATATTTAATAAGTTCCCTTGCCCAAGATGTATTTCTCTTGTGAGAGATCATCATTTGGGGATGTTCTTGAGATTCTGTCATATCATGATCTTCTATAATCTCATCATCAGGGGTAACTATAACTTCCTTCATTGGTTCTACAATCCTGGGAGCTACAGGTTCTTCTTCATATACTTCTTCAAGATGGAATATCCTTGATTTATTGAGTGTTGCATCTTCATAAAAGGTTACATCTCTGTTGATATCAATATGATGGTAACCTGGTATGTAAATTCTTAAGGCCTTAGAGACCTCACAGTATCCAAAAAATATTCCCTTCTTTCTTGAAGGGTCCAACTTAGTTCTTCTTTCTTTCAGAATGTGTAAAAACACTAGACAACCAAATATATTGAGATGGATTACTTCTGGCTTCTTTTCAGAGAACATTTCTTCAGGGGTTTTGAATCCAAGTGCACTATGGGATAATCCATTTTGGACATAAACTGTTGTTCTTGCTGCTTCATCCCATAAGTGCCTTGGAAGATCTTGATCATGGATCATAGTCTTCACTGCTTCCATTATTATTCTATTCTTTCTTTCTGCTACACCATTTTGTTGAGGATTATAGGGAGTGGTGAGCTCCCTATTAATCCTGACATATCAGAAAAATATTATAAATTATTTTTAGGTGTATTCTCCTCCATTATCTGACCCGAGTATCTTGATTTTTCTTTCAGAGAGATTTTCTATCAAGGCTTTGAATTCCTTGAATTTTTCAAATACTTAATCTTTTGATTTCAAGAAATAAACCCAAGTCTTAAGAGAATAATCATAAATAAATGACACATAGTATGCATACCCATTAAGAGAGGTTGATGGCATTGGACCACATACATCTGAGTGGATGAGCTCCAAGATTCCTTATGCTTTATTGTCGTTCTTTGAGAAAGGATTCTTTATGCTATTTCCTTGTGCACATCCCTTGCACACATCTTCATGATCAACCTTGAATTCTGGTAGACCTATAACTACCTTGATCACATATGGTAAGGCTTTGTAGTTGATGTGAGATATTATTCTATGCCAAAGTTAACCAGGACTCTCAATTGAGTGATTCAAGGCTGCATATGAGTGACCTTTTAACTTATACAAACCACCCTCTTCTATTCCATTGACAATTGCATCTTCTATGGTTTTTCCTTTAGGCCACATTAGAAATTTACTATCTATGAATGAAACCCTGAAACCTTTCTTATCTAAAACTGAGATAGAAAGTAATTTTTTTTTCAAATCTGTTACATATAATACATCCTTAATTCTCATCAAGGTCCCTGAATCAAGTTTGTATGTGGATTCCCCCACTCCTTTGATAGGGTACTGGTAATCATGTCCGAGTGTAACTTTATGGGGAAATTTATTTTCTATAAGACTAGAGAGAATGTATCTTTGACCTGTCATGTGCTCATAGGCATCACCGTCTATGATTCAAGTAGCCTCTCTAGGTGTCACAGATCCTGAGAGGGAGAAAAATAAAACATAATCTTAAATCTCTTCTTTGGTCAACTTCGTGGGTGGCTCATCATATTCAACTGCATGGGAATGATGTATTTTGTTATTTGTCTTCAAGAATGCGTGCAATCCTATATTTCCAGGCACTGAATTTTTCCACACCTGTTAACTTGTCAACAAGCTTGGTGCTTGCAGACATCTTGACCTGTAGCTGGGAAAAAGATGAGAAAATGAGAGTGCTCAGAAAGTGAATCTGAACTTACCAGGAGATGCGTTGGGTTGAGGCGAGTAGGATGGAGCTATCTKTTTTCAAAAAAATCCAAATTTTACCCCTTGAAATTGGACCTATGCAAATCTGGACTGGTACTTCTGGTACTAGTTCTGGTTTCCAGGTTTTCTGGTACCAGCCAAAACTAGGGTTTCACTTTACAGAGGCTCTGKCCACTGAAAAGTTGCACTCAAGCTTCCATATGATGCGCTAGGGTAGGGTAAAATTTTCTAGATGGTTTTTAGKCAGAAATTCCTTTCCAATAAAAATCCCTAATTTTCTTGTACGACAACAATGACGTTTTTGGTTACCCAATGAAAGGTGCTCTATTCAGTTCAGCTCTAAAACCATGTTAAATTTAGAGTTTTTATCAAGTTCTTTTCAATTTACTAGAGCATAAAAACATAAGTAGGATCAATGAAAGAAACACAATCACAAGGTACACAACATTTTATCCTTGGAAACCCTCATGGGGGAGAAAACCCAGCAAAAACTTCCTCAATAATATAGTTCCAATACAATGCCAAGACTAAATACCAAAACCACCAAAGAATATCCAAGACTGAGCATGCACCTCTCTTCTCCTTCTTGTAACTGTAGCTACTTCCAAAATATGTGCACTTGTTGAGTGACTGAGTGAGTGAATGAATGAAACGCCATCCTCACTTATTTATACTAGTTGACGAGGCACTAGGGTTACGTCTCCTCACCAAGCAGGGCCAACTTCTTCCGATAGTGGTTAAAACCACTTTAATAAACCCTAGAGGCCGACTTACCAATTACCACCATATGAATATGGTTTGACCAATCCACAAAAGGGGATTTGATCTATAAGATAATAACTCAATTATAATTAGAATATTCTTCGAAGTTACAATATTTCAACAATATTTACTTACAACAACCTCTCATCAAGTCCGCTAAGTCTTGTTGTGATTTTCAATGTGTAATTATTCTATGATAACAGTAGCATTTAAATCATAAGGCAATAATTATCAGATCTGAAAATTAGAAAAATTCAAGATCATGTGTACCTAAAACCAAAAAAAATCATAAGAAAAACAAAGAAACGACATTCTCTTGCAACTCTTAGTATTTATGCAATATATTTTAATAGAAAAAAGATTTAAAGTAAACAAGTATACCAACACAAAGTGATGAACTAGAACATAAATCTAAGTTCATACAACAAAAATAAAGAAATATAATATATGTAATTGAAAGAGAATAACATTCAAATGGACAAAATAAAATGACCCAAGAAAAAGAAATATGAATATGGGAAAAGTGGTTTTATTTTATTCAATACTTCTTTGTCAATACATTATAATGACAGTCTTAAATCTCTTTTAGACTTCTACGAAAGTCTAAACCAGAAACATGTCCTTTCATAGATAGATATCATTTACGAGACCGCTTGGCTACTATGAAAATGAAAAATAAAGATTATGAACCGACAAATCCACAACATGCTTTAGTGAATGTTTTTGGACGCTAGTATTAGTCTTTGCAACCAAGAACCAATTAGAAAAGATAATAGTGAAAACATAAAAGGATTTTTTCTTTAGCGACCAAACAATAAATATATCTTATGCAAATAAAATTAGAACTTGACCTCCCATCTTTCCATTTAAAAAGAACTCCTTCTATCAATAGAATTGTTATACCCTAATAGTCTAGTGTAAAGATGAAAAKAATGACTTTTAAAACCAAGAAAATTGCTTCAAGCATACCATAGCGAGTGTAGAATAATCCTCTCTCTTTTTGAGGCTTGAGTCTTTATAKAGCTTTCCACCAAGGTGGTTAGCAAGTTCCAATATCTGCTTCAACTGAAAATGTTAACTAAATATAAATACATGGTCACAAGGAYAGATTGTGACTTATTTATGACCTCAAGCAACTCGGGAAGAAACATAAGAAAACATAGAATGGAAATAAGTTTTGGAATACAACAGTCAAACCAAATTCAAAAGGGGGAGCCCTCCTTATCCATAATATTCGTCACTAAAGAATGAATTCCCAAAACAATTAGTGACTTTCATGACAATTTTCAACTATTCACCATTATTCACATGCAACAAAATAACCAATGACAAATATGTAACATATTTTGTGCTTCATAATCATCACATCCATAAATATAACATTATTTCATATATACAATATCAAAATGAGCCCTTGAAATCTTTCTTCACATTGTTCATTAAAATTAAAAAAATTCTTTAACAATTCAAATATGCATTCTCATTGTCTTCTCAAAACTGTAAGTATATGAACTTAGTCAAAAATTAATTTCAGGATGAAAAATCAAGCCAGACAAAAACCCATATCATGATTATGTTGACTGGAATTGGTAGCTGTGAATTCCTTCACATATATGAATATGACAAACATAATATTATCCATTGATGATAAGATTTCCTACATGTCACAAACCCACAAATTCAATTCAATTTGAAAACCAAAGGAAAGCAAGTGATACTTCAACAAATCATTTTTCTTTACAATTGAACATAGACATTAATTGCATTTGACCAAAACAAATTATCATAGCCAGTGGGTAAGGGTATCAGGATAGCACAGTGAGGGAAGAGGCTCAACATTAAGAAAATGTGTAGTTCATGAAATCCACATCAGTGCAGAGTAGTGATACAACGACACATTTCATTTCCAATTTAGGTGTGTGTGTAATCGTTCCCAAACACATTCCTCATATGACCATTTATAAAAAAAAAACTCAACACTTGCACTCTTCAGTCAAGTGTCTTCTATACATAACGCACACGGATTTAACTGGTTCAAGCAACCATTTTAGATGGATTTTTTTAAATGACACATCATATACAATATATGGCTATATGAAAGGCTGAACACATATATTTGTCCATAACTTCATTTACAAACATTTCATGAAACAAATTCATACTTATGTGGGTGAAACAAGTTTGACAGATAAATCTTATGAGGGTGAGGTCAAAAAACTTAGTTCAAATATAGGATGTGGTGAAAAGGACTCAACCTTTGTTCATAGACCATCAAACACAATCATATTGTTGGACACACTGACCACACTGAGAGGGGGGGTGAATCAATGTAGGGATGTTTTTCAACTTCCCTTCACAAAATCTCCTTAGTTAGCAATCACCATTTACTCGTCACTTATTATTGCCATTTATAACCAGTTGTATGTGAACATATATAAAAAACAAATAACAAAAACATATATCATCAATAGGCCATCACCACAAAAAACACAAGATGTATGTACAATTTTATTTTTATTATGGACTACAATCCTTGGGTTTATCAACAACAAATGAATAGAGTATCAACTCCACAAGAGCACCAGCTTTGCAATGCAAGACTCAACTTATACAACTCAACACCAACTAATAAGAGGATTCAATCCTCGACAGATACCAATATTACAATAGGTATGCGACCTGTTAGTAGTGCAACATGTGTATGTACACACCCTACCAATAGTGCAGCCCGTGTATGTACACGACCTATCTGTATTATAGCCTACATATGCCTTCTAAACAACTAGGGTTTTATGCCTTCTAAACAACTAGGGTTTTCTCTTCTTGAAAAACTCAGATCCTTTGTAGCCTTCAGTTACATCCATTTCTGTCTTTCACTGTCTAATATGTACCATAACCAATCACAACACATTTATTCTCTCCAACAACTTACTCATGCTCCTCAATCATACAATATGAATGCTACTTAATCATGTATAAGCAGTCAATATACTATGGCAACCATATTAGTACCGAAACATAAGAGTGCTTCTCACTTTATCAATCAACCAACATAAAACATATCATAACAGACATACCAAGAATGCCTTAAGCATTCACCATACCATAAGAAAAAGTATCCATCAAAACAATCATGTAACCATACTAGAGATTTTGTGACAGATATGAGACTTTAGAATGCAGATTTGGAACTTGCTTCATCCTTCAAGAACCTGACACCATCTCACACTAAAGTATCCATGAATTTCTTCAACTATATGGGCTCTGATCTCCTTCAGCCCGTGTGTGTACATGCCCTGCATCACTATAGCTTGCGTATGTACGCGCTCTGGCTCATTGTAGCTCGTGTATGTATGCGCTCCAACTCACTGCAGCTCGCGTTCTCCTTCATAAACTAGGGTTTTTGAACTTTCGAAACTTTCATCGTTAAGATCTTAGACTTACAGAAACTTTGATGCATCCATGAGAGCTTGTAATCACTATCTTACTTAGAATAGATCTTCAATATATGCTCAAGAGAGATGCTCTTACAAGAGACCCTTGCCTCTTATTTATACTCTCCAAGTAGCTTCCTTAGAAGTATCTACTTGGCCACTTTGTCCACATATCCACTTTATCCACATAACCATTTGTCAACATAGCTACCTTTATCCAACTTTGTCCACATAGCCACTTTGTCCACATGGCCACTTGTCCATTTAACCCACTTTCCTTATTTTAGGGTTAACCCACTTATAACCACTTTCCATAATTAGAAAGTTCTCCATTAACTTTATTATTTAAATAATCCTCTTTGATTTCATGGCTTCACTTTATTATTTAAATAATTTCTTCTTTGTAAAGACTTTGACTTCTTTGACCTTTTTGGGGCTTCTAGCCAACAATGAGGGTCCTCCAACTTCGTAAGGCCATAAATCTCAAACCGTGAAGAGTTATGTGAAGTTCCACATACCACAATAAATGGCATGACAAGAACTATCTATTTAGGATAGTTTCACTGACAAATTCACTTATATTCATCTCATTATTCCACAATTAATCATGGGTTCTCTAACCGTACTTCTAGGATAAATCAACCACAAAGCATCTTCCTGTGAGGGATTTCACCTTAAGGGGACCACTTTGGAGTTAATCCATTTGTACTTCCTATCAACCATGAAAAGACAATAATGAGTCATATTTACATCAATCCAACTGGAATAACCCATGAAAATACATCACTATGACACTGTCCCTTTGTCATTGATTCTATGCATGACCACATGATCCAACGATCAATACATTAATGTATTCATCCATCTATGCATCATATATCAATGAAAACACATCGATCCATCTTCATCTATGCATCATATATCAATTAAAACACATTGATTTATCTTTATCTATGCATGACTTCATTTATCAATGACTTCACTTGACATCCATTCATTTACAACAATGAAAATACATACTTCATCAATATACTATGACAAGACATTGTTCCTTTGACATCAATGAAAACATGATCCAACAATCTCCTCCTTTGGCATTGATGGCAATACCAACATTGATGTAAACACCAATCATTGATGGAAACATGTAGACATGGCATTTCTCTTCATCAATGGTCATCTCAATCACATCAATATGATTATCTCTCCCCCTTTGACATCAATGGAAAATGGTAGTTCTCTCCTTGGGGATGCTCCCCCTTCCTGAAATCTCCTTGGGGATGCTCCCCCTTCCTGGATGCCTTGATCGTCCTCTGAATAATATCTCCCCTTTTGAAAAAGGGATATCACTTTGATGTAATGCTAAAGATATATCACTCATGCTCCCCCTATGACCATCTCTCCCCCTGGAACCATGCCTCTGTGCTCTTTCCTCAAGTATTTATCTTTGCATCTAATACATATCTCCTCCTAGAATCATGGGAAGAAGAATGAATTCCCCTATGCGTATGTCTCCCATATCTTCTCCGCAATATGGGAGACATCAATACAACAATGTAGTCCTCAATGGGGGAAATCAAACAAGACCTCACCACCCAGCTTGAATCAGTCTTTTCATCACTCTGCACCAAACTGCATATCCCTACAGATAACCCTTCCTCTTCCTCACCTCCACACACTGAAGGTGACCATTCCTCTCATTCCCATACCTTGCAGAACTATCACTTTCAATGTGAACTACGCTTTCTGCAGGTGGATGTGACCAAATTTGATGGCTCAGACCCCACTGGTTGGGTAACCCAAATGGAACATTACTTCTCTTTATACGACATTATAGATGACTTGGCCAAACTCCGCTATGGTGTTCTCCATATAGATCAAGAACATTGGCAATGGTGGCAATGGAGAAAAACTTCTCGTCAAGGATATATTGCTTGGACACACTTTGTGGCAGATCTTTATGAATGCTTTGACATTGACACCAACCATTTGTGCCATTTGACAAAGCTAAAACAATTAGGAACAGTGGAAGACTTTATAGTTGCCTTTGAGCACATGGATTTTAGAACAGAGGGCATGTCTGATGCCTTTTTTTGAGATTGTTTTATCAATGGCCTCAAGGATGAAATTTGGGTCCATGTCCTCATGGATCTGCCCGAGAGTTGGGTGGAGGCTACCAAAAGAGATAAAGAAGAACAACAGGTTGTATCTTCTCAAAACCACAAACCCTTCTTTATCCCTCACCCTAAACCAGTAAATCCCACTGCTCCCTCTGCTCCACTAAATATCCAAAAATTGACTAGGGATGAAATGGTTGAACGACAACTCAAAGGCCTTTGTTATAACTATGATGAAAAATATTTCCCGGGCCACAAGTGTAAAGAACAAAATCTTTTTATGGCCATCTCCGAGGATATTTCAGAAGAAGATGGAGAAACTCCCTCTGTGTGTGAGTCACCTGAATCCACTGACATAACCCCTCCCTCAGACCCTCCCGAAGTAGAACCGGTCATTTCCCTCAATGTTCTCATTGGCTTCTTTGCTCCACAAACCCTCAAGCTAATCGGTTACATCAAGCACCGGAAGGTCATCATTCTAGTTGATAGTGGAAGCACCCATAATTTTATTCATCGTTGCATTGCCCAAGAAACTCATTGCTACATCCATGTCGTCAATAATTTCCAAATCATGATTGCCAATGGTGGTTCCATGAAATGTGGAGGGCGTTGTGAAAATGTACATCTCCAAATTGGTGACTACCACCTGAAATCCCATATGTTTGCTATCGACATGGGAGGTTGTGACATTGTGTTGGGTGAAGATTGGCTAAGGACTTTGGGTCCCATTCTCATGGATTTTAAAGACTTAACCATGAAATTCGACTGGGAGGGCCACCAATATAAATTCTAAGGCATCACCACCGGTTCACTTGAGATCATTAGTTCCCATCGCATGGAAAAGCTTCTCAAAAAGGGTGATTTTGGTGTTATCACCCAACTCCATGCCGTACAAGCCATAGAGACACCCTCAGTACCGCAAGACCTCCAAGCCATCCTTTCTAAACATCAATTGGTCTTTTCCACTCCCCAAGGGCTCGCTCCTTCCCATGGTGCTCATGTTCATTCCATTCCCTTTGTACCCG
>JASDQU010590199.1:5618-16012 GCA_032191745.1 Picea mariana | reverse complement strand
TACAATTTCTTGGAGTCCCCAACAAGATATATTCATATTCAACCTATGTTGGATCCTTGGAGGGAATTGGGAAGGATTGAGGGACTACATGCAGAGAAGGGGGATCCCATTCCTTGAGTTGTGTGCGTTGAGGGGAAGAGAGATGGTCGATTGGGATACTGTAGGAAAATTCATACTATTGTGTATTATATTGGTATTTGAGAGACACCATTTCTTGTGGATTCCTAGCCCCAGATCGAGGTGACTTGTTGTTTATATTTGGAGAAGAAGGACTATGGTTGGGTGGAACATATAAACCATGTAGTTGGTTGGACATTTTTGTAACATACCTCGCCACCCACAGGTCGGGGTATGCTACCTTCAAGCCCACCCTTGGACTTCTTTCTCTTACCAATACCTTTTTAAATTAAAAAGGACGCAAAAAATAAAATATCTAAAGACATGCACAATAATAACCAACAAGCATGCATATTCTAAAGATTTAATTAAATGATAAATAAATACACAACAGAATACATTCATATACAGATAAACAATACCATAATAGAGAGCACTTATCTTTATAGAAAAGACACCAACTGGCTATAGACCAAGGACATTCCACCCAACCGTAGACACTAATGTTCCAAATCTCAACAACAGTGTCACCCCCAAGCCAGGGCTATGAATCCACAAGGACAGTTACAGAGTGTTACTTGGCTTCCCAAAACAGTCAACACTCAAGATCTCATAGGATTTCCCAACACTCATAGCATTCCAATTACCCAACTCTCTTCTACCCATCCTGAACCACCCAAGAGAATGGACCTCCACCCTTCTCTACCATGCAGTCCCTCAGGCAGTCCTTCTCCTTCTAGGGCTCCAAGGCAACTGGTCCAGAATCTCCATGCTGGAACTCTCAAGACTCGCAATTGTGAACAAAGTTGGACACATGCCAACACATCTTAGACATGCAAGCCTCAAGTCATGGTTGGATTACACTAGCGACCACTAGAGCCAACAATACCATGGCTACTCTTTGGTAGTTCATTGCCCTTTCCCCAAGCCAAGACATGGATGAGGAAGGATGAATGAGGGATAGGTAAGAATGGAATGATAGAACGAGTGGGCAATAAAGTGAATGAATGAACCAGTTAGCAAGTGAATGAGTGAATGAGTGAAACCCCCAATAGATCAGGGGTGGGTTTAAGTATTTTTTGGGAAATCAAGAACCTCCTAGCTTCTCCCAAGAAGATCACATAACTAATCCACTCCCTTAGAAAAAAGGGTAATTAAAATAGCAAATAAACATTTATCCCCTCAATCCCCCTCTCTTGTGGAATCATAGGCCCCTATAACTCTAGTCCTTGTCTGTCTAGTAGCCAACGATGTGTTTATTATTAATAATGATCAAAACATTACATTTCTTAGGCAAACTAGCCTCTTTTAATTTTTTGGTCCCTCTGGCCTCTTGACAATTAAAAAAATAAATTATTTAATACAGGGCTCAAAACCTGGGGTGTTACATCCCCTCCCCCTTATTTTGGCCTTGTCATCAGTGCATATACAAAATAGAGATCAAAATCTCAAAATTTATTCAAAAAGTTGTGGGTACTCTACCCACATGGTATCTTCATGGTCCCAGGTAGCATCTTCAGGACTGTAGCATGTCCACTGAAATTTTACCATCTATATAACTGGATTCTGGAGCATTTTGAATTTTTTGTCCAATACCCACATTGGTTGGACCTAAAACTCTCCCTCTGTCTCTACCTGAATCAGATTCCAATCAATAACATGTTTAGGAGCATGTACATATTTCTTTAGAAAATATACATGAAATACATTATGCACATTCATGGAAGTAGGCAATGAAATCATGTATGCAACTGGCCCTATTCTGTCCAATATTTCAAATGGACCACAGAATATGGCTGCCAGTTTTGTACAACTACCCAATTTCAAAGAGATTTTCTTGGGCTTCACTTTCAGAAGTACATGCTCCCCTACTTTAAATTATCTAGTTGTCTTGTTCTTATATGCATAAACTTTCTGTCTATCCTGAGTTGCCTTTACATTCCACTTGATCCTAACCATATGGTCTTCTATATCCTTGAGAAACTTTGGCCCAAGTACCACTCTATCTGTTGGGTTTTCCCATCTCACTGGAGTATTGCATTTCCTTCCATACAAGGCTTCAAATGGGCTCATTCTCAATGAAGCTTGATACCCATTATTATATGAAAACTTAACCAAGTGTAAGTAATCTTCCCACTTAGATGGCTTATCCATCACATAAATTCTCAACATATCTTAAATTACTTAGTTGAACCTCTCTGTTTTCCCATTTGACAGTGGATGGTATGTTGTGCTAAAGTTTATATTTGTACCAAATCCTTTAAACAATCGCTTACAAAAATTGGAGGTAAACTTTGTATCTTTGTCCAACATATAATTTACTTAGGTATCCCATGCAACCTAGCAATATCCCTCATGTAAACCTCTGCAATATTAGTCATTGTATGCGTTGTTTTTATAGGAACAAAATGAGAAGAATTTGTTAATTTATCAACCACTACCATGATTGAATCATGTTGTCTTGTTGTCCTGGTTAATTTAGTTATGAAATCAATGGTTATCACTTCCCATTTCTTCTCTGGGATTGGTAATGGCTACAACAAACCCGCTGGGTGCCTATTCTCATCCTTCACCTTCTAACATTCCATACATCGAGCAATGTAATCAACAACATCCTTTTTCATTCTCGGCCAAAAGAATTTCTTTCTTACTGTTGTAATCATTTTCTGGTAACCGAGATGTCCAGCATAAGGAACATCATGCATTTCCTTCAATATCAATTTCCTCAGTTCCTTGGAACTAGGAACATAGATTCTATTCTTATGCATAAGTAATCCATCTTACTTTATCTCATACTCCTTTATTTTTTGTTGTACAACTCCTTGTTGTAAGCTTTCCTTTACCTATAGGTAATGTTGATCTGTAACAAGATCATCTAAAATTCTTCTCTTCAAGTCTGACTGATGCATACTGACAATAGTAGCATGCATGAGATGCACTCTTCTACTAAGTGCATCGACAACTTTATTCTCTTTTTCTTTGATATGCTTGATATTGAGGTCATATTCACTTGAAAATTTTAGCCATCTTGTTTTCCTGGAATTCAAGGTTGGTTGTTCAAAAAGATACTTCAAGTCAATGTGGTCTGTCCTTAATTCAAATCCCTTCCCCATGAGATAAATTCTCCACATATTTAGGGTGTTGACAATGGAAGCAAGATCCAAGTCATACGTGGCATAGTTCCTCCCATCTTCCTTAATCTTTCTGGACTCATAACCAATGACATGTCCATTTTACATGAGGACTCCCCCAATTAATCCTTCCATACATGCATTTGTACATACCACAAAAATTTCATTTGGGTCAACAATATTTAACATAGGTGCACTAGTAAGTAATTCCTTCAAAATATTAAAATTCTCTTTACACTTAGGTGTCCATTCAAATTTAGTTCCCTTCTTTTACAAAGAAGTGATGGGATGAGCAATCTTAGAGAACCCTACTATAAACCTTCTGTAGTAACCAACTAATCCCATAAAATATCTGACTTCTGACACATTTTTGGGTGTTGGACATCCTCTAATGGCTTCAATATTCTTTGGATCTACTTCTATGCCCTGTTTTGAAATAATGTGTCCCAAGTAATGGATCTTCTTTTGATAAAAATAACACTTACTCATCTTGGCATACAACTGATGTTCTCTCAGCACTTGCAATACTAGTATTAAGTGATGTTCATTCTCCTCTTTAGACTTGGAATAGACAAGTATGGCATCCAAGAATACTATGAAAAACTTATCCAAATAATTTATGAATATTCCATTCAAGGACATAAAGACAGTTGGTTCATTATTCAGTCCAAATGGCACAATACAAATTCATAATGCCCATACCTGGTCCTAAAGGTTGTCTTATGAGTCTCTTCTTCCTTGATTCTTACCTGATGGTATCCTGACCTCAGGTCAATATTTGAAAATATATTTTCTCCTCTTAGTTGATCAAAGAGGTCATCAATTATGGCTAGAGGATACTTGTTCTTTATAGTATAGTTATTCAGTTGTCAAAAGTAAATACACAGCCTCAAGGTTCCATCCTTCTTTTTGACAAAAAGTACTAGTGCTCCCCAAGGTGAAACACTTGGACATATGTACCCTTTCTTCAACAATTCCTCCAACTGCATTTGTAAATATTTTAACTCTGGTGTGCTCATTCTGTAAGGTGTTTTTGACATCGGGGCATCTCCTGGCACTAAATCAATTGAGAAATCTATCTCCCTTCTTGGTGGCAGCCCTGGTATTTCTTGGAATACATATTCAAATTCACGTAGTACCGAGAAATATTCAAGGCTTGGCCCCTTTGTATNCAGGTCAATATTTGAAAATATATTTTCTCCTCTTAGTTGATCAAAGAGGTCATCAATTATGGTTAGAGGATACTTGTTCTTTATAGTATAGTTATTCAGTTGTCAAAAGTCAATACACAGCCTCAAGGTTCCATCCTTCTTTTTGACAAAAAATACTAGTGCTCCCCAAGGTGAAACACTTGGACATATGTACCCTTTCTTCAACAATTCCTCCAACTGCATTTGTAAATATTTTAACTCTGGTGTGCTCATTCTGTAAGGTGTTTTTGACATCGGGGCATCTCCTGTCACTAAATCAATTGAGAAATCTATCTCCCTTCTTGGTGGCAGCCCTGATATTTCTTGGAATACATATTCAAATTCACGTAGTACCGAGAAATATTCAAGGCTTGGCCCCTTTGTATTTTCTGTCTCTTCCACATGAGCTGCATACAATTGACATCCTTTTCTAAAGCATCTCTTCAGTTGTAAGGATAAAATCTCCCTTATAGAGATGGGTCTTGGAATTCCTTTCATAGTGCTCTATTTTCCATATCCGTCAAGACATGTAAATGTCTTGCTATGAAAATCTAGGACAACATGATGCTTGTCCAACCAATCCATTCCAATTAGGATATCATAATACCCCAAGGGTATGATATTCAGATCAACACTAGTATTCACACCATTAAGACTTATGGAACAACTTCTGACCATATCATGGATTCTTCTTTTGGTTCCAGTGTCTAACTGAACCAAACTTGATTTTCCAATATTATTTTTCTCCAAATGTAATCTATCCACTATTTTAGGATCAATGTAACAATGAATTTCTCCCGAATCAATTAAAATAGCAACAGGCTGATTTATGATCTTACCTTCCACATCGATCGTATTGGACCGGTATTCTTCTTGTCAATCATATAAGTATGCATAAATCCTTCCCATATCTTCGACTGTTATAGCCTCTGGGACGTTGTGCACAGTATTTACTCTGTCCTTTTTGTGTGGGAAATCCTTGTACAAGTGATCTTCTTTGCATACCCAACATTGGATTGGTGGTCTTCCCCTTTTTCCCAATAAGTATTCTTTCTTGTATTCACCCTTAGCATACTGATCTCGATGCTTTATATTAGGCTCATTCATATTTAAGGGAGGTTTGAATCCTTTCCTCCTCTGATCAGAATTCTCATCCTTCTTATCCTTCCAATACTTTTGCATGGATTCTCTTCCCTGGCATTGCTCATATAGGGATTTATTCTTCCTGATGACCTTAGTCAAGGTATTGGGCTCATCATACCTAATATTTTCTTTATAAAAGGTCGGCATCCCACTTAGAAATCTCTTTATTTTCACCTTCTCATCATTAATGAACCCAACATACTTTAACAACCCCAACAAATTCTTCTCATATTCTTCCATAGTCATGCTCCCTAGCATGAGTTCAAAGAACTCCTGCATTTTCTTGTCATAGAAATGCTCTAAGAGGTACTCCTTCTGGAAGAACTTATTGAACTGCTTCCAAGTGATCCTCTTCTCATTAATATGTTCAACTTGATTCAGTTGATCCCACCACATTGCAGCTTTCCCTTGTAAATGATATGTGGCAATTTTGGCTTCTAGATTTGATGAATAGTTATGCAACTGAAAATATCTCCTAAGTCCAAGAAACAATGATTCGGCATCAACTTCCCTTTCTTTTTCACCATCAAAGAAGGGTAGCTTAAGCTTTCTCAACTCTCCTTGCAAGCTATCCACTTCTTGTCTTTTGATTTGGTGCCTAACGAGAGACACATTTGGACTGCTTACGGAATCTTCCGATGCATCAAAATTTATTGTTGAGTAAGGAGGTGAGTGGTTTTTATGAGTTCTTATAGCACTTATTGAATAACCAACTCTTCCACAATCATATCTCCTTTCATGAAACTTGCCTTCTTCCCCTTGAAACTTGCCTTCTTCCCCTTGCTCGGAGCCATTCCTTGTTTTCCTCTACAATTGATTTAAGATCCGCAACACTCGATAATTTATTTAAATTTTCTCTCTCATCAACCTCTCATTTTATTCTTTATAGCTCTGCACTTCTATTTTTAGGATTCTTACAGTTTCTATTAATTTTTCTTTCTCTCCTCTTCCCTTCCATCCATTGGACTCTGTCTCTGCATTACCAACTTAGGTATTCTGGACTTCGACCTCTCTATCACTACTGGAGGCTCCCTCACCTTATTCCATCTCTCAAATATACATTCCGAGCCTATATTTAAATATCTTAATTCTGCAAAATGTGCAAGTGACCATTTTGTTAGAATTATGCATATAAATAAATTTTCCAAACAATGCTACATGTCCTTTTTTCTTCTTAGTTCATGATGAATATATCCCCATTCTCTGCAAAATAATAGTGTCCTGTCATCCTTGGCTAATACTAAATTTAATTCTATGCATGGGACCGGTGTCAGGACCAAGTCTTTTGGACTTTGGTCTTCATATGTTCTCTGTTGTCAACTCTTGTTTCCTCTCAGAGTTACCCTTCGTCGAAATCTCCATTAGCTCTACCATAACGATCGAACGCTCGAGATTTAATATCCCACCAAATGGATGACCCCAACCCCATCTGGAAGCTTCATGAGATCGACGGTCTATGACTTAATCAAGTGTTGGGATGGACAATCCTCTATTAATTCAGTGCTCTAGGGGTCTAGGACATTTAGTTCCCATGCTGCTCAACTCCCCCTGAGTGATAATTCGTCGAAGTTCTTACCCTGTCCTTCCATTGCTTGATCCAATGGTTGAGAAAGGTCCCGAAGGGATCCTAAATCGACAGTCTACATGCCTTCACAACTTCAGGCTTCGACACTTTTCACTTTTAGAGACTTGAAAATTCCCGGAGTACCAAGTCTCTGAACTATGATATCTACTAACTCGTGTCTTCTGGGAGAAATGGTAGATATGTACTCTAGACTTCGGGCCTTCGAGAGTTCTCGACCCAAAGAAAAATATCACATATTTTTCCTTCAGAGTGCCCAGTCTCTAAAGTGCACGGTCTGTCGCCATGTGGTGAAATACTAGAAGCAGACACGTGGCCCAATCATCCAGGTGACATATGTCACGTTCTAACTGACATTTCAATCTTCCATAGGTTCAAAAATCACTGACATGTTGCACACATCCCATTTTTCCACTTCATCCCAAGTGACATCTGCGAGCCACGTCACTTCGGAATTTCAGGCTTCGAAACTTCAGGCTTCAAGAGTTTCCACACTAGCACACTCTAATTCTCCCGAACTCTCAATTCCCAAGCTGGCCAATCTACTGACATGGGTCTTCCTTAACGGGCGTTCCAGATTAACTACGAACTTTCGGATTTGGGATATTTTCCTGCATGTAACTTGAGGGCTCACTTCTCTCGAATTGCTGATCCTCTGAACCGCCACGAGATCTATGACTCAAATTCACTCGTGCATAGATCTGAGGGCTGAGACTTAAAACTACTCAAACTTTTACTTCGCCTTCATCAAATGGACCATTTTCACCTACCCTATGATCCAATGATCTTGGATATCTCTTGATCCCACAGTGGTGATCGCTCCGAAATTTAAAAGGGACAGTCACGATCCTTCGATCCCTTACAAAGGATCTCTGACATTCTAGCTCTTGCGTAGACTCCAGAACGCCATTCCTCCTGAGATTTTCAACTTCAATGTCGAAATTTGATCTCAACCACAAGAATCTGACCAACAGACCTCACCCATACTGACCCGGTGTTTCAACCAGAAGCTCTGATACCAATTTGTAACATACCCCACCACCCACAGGCCGGGGTACACTACCTTCAAGCCCACCCTTGGACTTTTTTCTCTTGACGATACATTTTTAAATTAATAAGGATGCACAAAAGAAAAGATCTAACGAGATGCACACCAATAACCAGCAAGCATGCATATTCTAAATATTTAATTAAATGATAAATAAATACACAATGGAACACATTCATATACAGGTAAATAATACCATAACAAAGAGCACTTATCTTTATAAAGAAGACACCAATTAGCTGCAGACCAAGGACATTCCACCCAACTGTAGAAACTATTGTTCCAAATCTCAACAATAGTGTCACCCCCGATCCAGGGCTATGAATCCATAAGAACGGTTCCAGAGTGTTACTTGGATTCCCAAACCAGTCAACACTCAAGCTCTCACAGGCCTTCCCAACACTCGCATCAATCCAACTACCCATCTCTCTTCTACCCAACCTACAACACCCAAGAGAATGTACCTCCACCCTTCTCTGCCACGCAGTCCCTTAGGAAGTCCTTCTCCTTCTAGGCTCCAACGCAACTAGTACAAAATCTCCATGTTGGAACTCTCAAGACTCGCAGCTGTGAACAAAGCTGGACACATGCCAACGCATCTCCAACATGCATGACTCAAGTCATGGCTGGATTACACTAGCGACCACTACTTCCAACAAAATCGTGGCTACTCTTTGGTAGTTTGTTTCCCTTTCCCCAAGACAAGACACATATGAGGAAGGATGAATGATTGATAGGTAAGAATGGAATGAAAGAACGAGTGGGAAAGTGAGTGAACGAATGAACCAGTTAGCAAGTGAACGAGTGAATGAGTGAACCCCACAACAGACCAGGGGTGGGTTTAAGTATTTCATGGGGAATCAAGAACCTCCTGGCCTCCCCCAAAAAGATCACGTAATTGATCCACTCCATTAGACAAAAGGGTAATTAAAACATTAAATAAACATTTAGCCCCTCAATCCCCCTCTCTTGCTGAATCATATCCCCCTATAACTCTAGTCCTTGTCCGTCTAGCAGCTAACAATGTGTTTATTATTAATAATGATCAAAACATTACATTTCTTAGGAACACTGGCCTCTTTTAATTGTTTGGGCCCTCCGGTCTCTTGAAAATTAACAAAATACATTATTTAATATGAGGCTCAAAACCTGGGGTGTTACAATTTTCTTTTAAAAGATAATTGATTTACCTTTGTTCACTATTTTATTCATGGGTATTATTTGTTGTGTGTTTACTCTGAGTTTTAAGCATGTATATGCTATTGTGTGAATATTAATTTAGTTGCATTCATTCTTTAAAAAAGTTGTTATATGCATGTTAAATCCTTGATGCATATCATTTAATTTAATGGTATCGATAATTTTTATGGGGTTAGTAGTGGGGGCACTACAGGCTATCACCCACATTTAGAATGTGACAAATAAACATTTTTAATTCAAGAAATGCCAACTCAACCATTGGGGATGATATAATTGTGAAACCCCCAGTTTAAATCCCTATGAACTAGAATGTATTACATAAATGTGATTTAGACTGGTGAGCTAGTAAAGTTAGAAAAGGATCAGAGTGCCTAGAAATGTAATACATCTATAAATATTGATAAAATACATTGTTTGTTGCAAGACAGGCAAGGAAAAAAGCGATAGGGGTTATGATTCCATGAGAGAGGGGGCTTAAGGGGATTATTCTTTTTTTTATTATATTTTATTTGTCCATATTGGATTAAATTGAGAAAAGTGGTTACCTGAGCTTCTTGGGGGGTGAGGCCATGTGGTTCTTGATTTTATGTAATTATATAAACATCCTGTGTGGGTTGTTTTGGGGGTTCTTCTCCATTCACTCTTTCATTCATTGTTTCTCATTTATCATTTCTCATTCATTATTGTTCTTGGTGGGGACATGGGGGTGAATTGCTGAGGAAGCATCCATTGTTTGTTGTCTTTAGTAATGACTGGTGTATTCCAGCCATGAATGTGTTCCTGCATGCCTAAGATGAATTGGAATGTACTAAATTTTATTCATAGTTGTGAGTCTTGAGAGTCCCAGCATGGAGATTCTTGACCAAATGCACTGGAACCCTAGAAGAGGGTGGACAACCTGAGGGACTATGTGGCAGAGAAGGGAGTCCATTCTATTGGGTTTTGCAGTCTGGAGGGAAGAGAGTTAGTGTACTTTGGATTGT
>JASDQU010590198.1:68127-88988 GCA_032191745.1 Picea mariana | reverse complement strand
TATATACCAAGGAGACATTTTCATTTTGAATCATCTTGTACTTGAACATTTAAGTGGGGTAAAAGGAGGTTGCCCCCTCGAAGAGGCTTATTATCTGAAATTATCTCTTTTTCAAGGCGTTGAGTACTTTTTCTGAGGATTTTCTATGCTATATTGATATTTGGTTCTTAACAACTGAGGATTTCCATATTCATCATCAAAACATTACACCATATCACCCTCAGACCAATGGAATAGTGGAATATTTTAATAAGATCTTGGAGAATTCCTTGATAAAGATCTGTAATGTACGGAGAGACAATTGGGACTTAAGATTTCCTATGGTATTATGGGCTTACAAGACTACAAGTAAGAAGTTGATAGGACAAACACCTTTCAGGTTGGTATATGGATAGGAATAAGTGATGCTAATGGAGTTCATTCTACCTATCATGCACATTGCAACAATCACTGAGTCATTGAACATTGACGTGATAGAGGAGAGATTGTCACAGTTAGTAAAAATGGAAGAAGAACGGTTCATCGCAGGATTCCATCAGTAGGTTCAAAAAACAAGAGAGAAGGCTTGGCATCATCGACACATTAAACAGAAAAATTTCAAGTAGGATATCTAGTACTACTTTATGAAAGTAAGTTTATCGAGCATCTAGGAAAGTTTAGAATACATTGGTTAGGACCCTATATGATTCAACAAGTAACCGAGATAGGTGTTGCATGGTTGAAGACCTTCAATGGAGAAGTCTCTGAAGGCATGGTGAATAAAATTCGGTTGAAACTCTAGTATAAAGACAACCAACAGTCTGCGCAGTAAACTGGGTTGCACCAGAAACCCTATATTATAGTAGTTGTACCATAGTAGCAAGAAAAACAAGGAAAAACAAATACAAAGTAGAAAAAGGAAGAAAATAAAATAAAAAGTAGATATAGGAAAAATAAAAAGAGTGTTCGAATACCAAGGCATAAGAACTTTCACAATAGGAATGATCACCACACACTAGAATAATACTACACCAATTTAAGAGACAAGACATAGCCAAGATAAATTGTGAAGTACAAAGATGAAAGAAAAAATAACCAGTGTGCAATTTGGAAATGATAAGACCGTAAATCATTAAGGCATGGAAATGACAATTATGAAGCGGGAGTGATAGGTCATGTCATGTAATTCTTAAATGGTAAAAGCCGCTAGAAATCACGACAAATCAGCAATACGAGGGGAAAATCACATGACGGATTTGGTAATAAAGGAGCATTTAGTTAACAAATCATCAACCATGGAAAAGGATTGGATAAGGAAGTTAAGAAAGGATCATATATGTACAGTTGGCACAAAAGCACAAAAACAATAGGAAGTCATTAAGTCTAAGTCATTATTGCATGCGAGCAGGAGTGAACATAGCAAGCCAGAACAAATTGACAAATAGAGTCGAGCAACCAAAGAAGAGCTACAATGACCCACACAAAGACATAGAGCTAGTCGATTGTAATGTCCCCAGCCACCCAACACGTCGGTAAACGCCACATAGGAACATCTTTCTGCCTTGATACCATTTTGTAACATCCCCGAACACCAACGGTCGGGCCATGCTACTCATAGAAACAAAAATTATCATATGCATATAAATATAAACATAAACAAGCAACATATTATGTTCATACATAGATTAATGCAGAAATAACAATAAGCCTACAGATACAGCATACACAAGCATTACTCATCAATTATAACACATGTACATATACAAAGCATGTAAATGAACATAAAAGTGGTACTTATCTTTTAATAGAATATGATCAAATGCGTGCAGACCTTCCACGAACCTCTCAGCCATAGACCCTGCTGCTCATCACTCTCAGCAATGGGTCACCCCCGAGCTGGGACTAAACTCCACCCGGGTAAAGGGGATTCCTAGGCTAGGATGAGGCTACGGGAACTACACAGTACAACATGAAGGATTTCCTCCAAGGAGTCACTTACACCCACAGCTCACAAAATATCATTCCCCACATGCCTGTCCCACCCCAGGATTGTACACCTTCACTATCCAATAGTCCATCGGTTGTTACACCTCCCTTTCCTTGGGCTTCAACAACAGGATAAATCAGGAATTCTCATATATTTGTAGCTGCTATTGGACTCCATCCAGGATAACTCACTCCCCCAACAAACTCTCTCTCACCTGGAGAGAGTTTCTCACAGGCCTGACAACCTGCTTCTTCAATCACAACAAACTCTTTCTCACCTGGAGAGAGTAGTGCACTTTCTCTCACCTAGAGAGAGTTTCTCATAGGCCTGACAACCTGCTTCTTCAATCACAACAAACTCTCTCTCACCTGGAGAGAGTAGTGAACAGGCCTGAAAATCTACTTCTTCAAACCAGCTCTTAAGCAAATACAACAACATCATTTGACTAACACACATGTGATGGTAACAACTGAAAGGTGATGGTAACAACCAAAACAGGTAAGGACGTAGAATATGGAAGCAAGCCATGTTCATCCAAGGAACTATGTTGGCAACAACATCCAACCGCTAAGACACAGTATAGGCTCAAGCAAATATAGGTGCACCCGAATTCACAGGAAATACATAGGATAACTCAATTCTAACTGCAAGTTTCAGAGGTTCATGATGGAAGAGGTCAACAATGGAGGTATTAGTTCCCTCCGTGCCTCCATGGTTGACTGGGGAGAATGGCCAGCCGCTCCCAAAATAGTAATAATTCCCACTTATAATTGCATGTGTCTGAGCTGAAACATGGCACTCCAGAAGCACGTTCCTCTGCACTTGGAGTTCGTTCCTCTCCCCAAAGGAACTTAGGGTAATTGGGTTTATTTCCCAAACCTTAGTCTTTTAAGGAATTAATAATATAATATTATTCCCTTAGAGGTAATCCCTTTATCTTAGCCCCTTTTCCTAGCCTCTTAGCCCCTTCCCTTTCCTTACCTAATAGAGATTAGTCCTCCATTATCTTTTATCGTGGTCGGTCTACATGCAGTGATGTATTCATATTAAATATATGAGTATTTACACATATACAATAATAGGCTCACTGACCATTGCATCTAGGCTCTCTAGCCTAATCATCACATAAGCCTCCTGCCTTATTATAACTCCAGTCACCAGCCTATCAAACATGTTTACAATTCATAATTACAACTGGGGCTCTGCCATGGGATATTACAATCCCCTCCCCTTATTTTTGCACTGTTCTGAGTGAAACTTGTTTATACATATATAATTCAAAAAAAATGCTCAAAAAGCTCCAAGCTTTAGCTATTGGAATCCTATTATCCACATGGTGCTCTACTTTCCAACACCAATTCTGGTGTTCACACTGCAGTTGGAATTCATTTTCTCTACTCTATAGATTTTTTTCAAGAAGAATCTAGCTCACTGTACCATTTGACACACCCTCCTTATGGTACCTACCATGCCATAAGCATTTCTGATTTGCCTCTTCCTTTTTTAACTCACCCTTCCAGGCTCAGGTATTCTTTCATTGCTACACAGTTCATCAGTGATCCATCTTTCCAAGGCTTTGACACGCAAGGAGAGTGCCAACCCACTACTAGAGCCTCTCACCAAGGTCCTCCATTAAAGGGTTTCAGTGTCTCTATCAGTAGTTCTTCTTCCATCATTCTCACTTTAGCCAATATTGTCTCATTTGCATCACACACATGCAGTTATCATGAGAAAACATAAAATAATTTATTTAGAAACTCAAACTTAGTTCAAAGGGAATTCATCTTTTCCCCAAAACATGAAATTTTATTTCACAATTCTTCTTCGTTATTTCAATATTTTGAATGCAACCTTCCTTGTGGTTTTCCACAAGAACCAAAATGCATACCATTTTTCCTACAATGCTTCATCTTGCATACAACCAACAAATTGTCAATGTTGGCCCTTGACCAAGTTTTGAGGAACACTTGTTCATATTTGACCATTTTTGGGACTTTGAAAGCCTGTCAAAGATGGAGCACAAGGCGAAGCGGAGATCGTGGAAGCTAGACCTCCTTTTTGGGTCCTTTTTGGGTTTTGGGGGATAATGTAATGAGACTAGGATGTTGGCCCATGGGTTTACCCATGTTTAGGCCCCTTTTTGTAATGTATAAGTAGAAGTCTAGGCTATATAAGAAGGGGACCTTTTTGGGGACACTTGAGAAGTGGCTTAGTGCTAAGAGTTGATCTGTGTGATATACTTGCAGAGCTGAGTGAAAGTATTGTAAGTGCTGAGTGCACGGATTGTAAGAAGGTTTTATGCTTAGAGCTACTCGGGGAAGGAGGATCTAGTGAGCTGTGCAGATCTCCTGTCGCGTGCAGAGTAGGTTTTGAGGCTCTGTGCTTGTAACCTATTGGCCAACAATAATAGAGAAGAAGAGTTGGTGGATGTAGCCCCAGGGTGGAGGTGAACCACCTAAATCTGTGTGTCATGCTTTGTGTTGTTACTTATATGTGTTTTCCTTCTCTTGCTAAGTGTTATGACATGTTTATATATATTTACTTATACTTTGTGCTTATTAGATGTGTATAGATGGTAGATTTGATGTGTATGAAGTTGCTAAGTGCTTGGTCTACCAGATTCAGCCTGTTGTATGATGTTAAGTGTTGAATCATCTTAGATCTAAGTATATACTGCAATGATCTGTGTTATCTGCGGAGTGAGATAAGGGTTAATTTGAGGTGAACTATTGATGATAAGTGCTTTGTTAAGTGTGTAATCACAGATCTGGATCCTAGCTAAGGTTGCAACCACCTAAGTCTTGCAACCACCCCTGCCTCTACCTCGAGTGAGAATTCATCTGCTTCACAGGTGTTGTCGAAAGGGTCGGTAGTTAGGGTTTTGTTGGTGCGTTGTTGTAGCATTGAACCTTGGGTCTCCCCCTGTGCCAACAGTTAGTATTTCCTATACATCATAATTCAATTGCAATATGAACAAAACCTTATGCAGTGATATTAGAATTGATTGCACCTAGAAATTCAATCACAATTACCAAACAATTTAATAAAATAGAATGATTCATCATTCTATGCATATGCCTATTCATA
Source organism: Picea mariana (assembly GCA_032191745.1). Lineage (NCBI taxonomy): Eukaryota > Viridiplantae > Streptophyta > Pinopsida > Pinales > Pinaceae > Picea > Picea mariana. The sequence continues at coordinate 83,935 of JASDQU010590198.1, read as the reverse complement.
ATTAATATCTATAATTTCTTTACTTTTTTTTTCTTTTTTTTGAACAAGAAATTTTTCTGTAGTCAATGCTTACGTGACTAATTGAATTGAACTTCCCTATTGCAATTTCTATCAAATCCTGAAATGTCCTCAACTTCATGGGTTAGCAACATTTCAGTTGTTAGTAACAATTATTCCCATGCCATAATATATATGCATGTACTTACAAAACACATTCCACAAATGCATCTAAGTGTACAATTATATCACTTACCATGCATGAGTGCAATTCTCAATGCATATTTATTCAATGCACCTTGCATTGAATTAAAGAATTCTCTTTATCTCAATCATGTATCTCACCATCCATAAGTTGGAATTATGGCCAATGTCTTGACACATTCCCCACACACTTCCTATTGTCTTCCCAATTAATTGGATGCCTTCCTTTTCAACCTGAACACTACACCAAGAATATAATTCCGTGGTGTTCTTTAGTGTTAGCAAAAAGGTTGCAGTCCAAATTTTATTTAGGGGTAGGAATATTTTCGTACCTATGTGGTTCATAACCTTTCCATATCCATACTTTTCCATATCCAGCCATGTTTTGGTCTCATACATGACTAGCTTTGTTGGCATTCATTCCTATAACAAGTTCTTATCTTTTATTTTTTTTGGTTATTACCCCATAACCAAATTAGCATGACATTCTACTATGTCAGTGTGTGCATTCAAAAGCTAAAAAGCTTTGAATTAATACAGGCCTCCAGCCTTTACCACATTCAGTGGTATGCATTCAAATAATGTAATCATGTGATTTTATAAAATAACTCTAGCTGAGGAATTTCTTACCTAAATTCCCTTCAGCAATTATGCAAAAACAATAATAAAAACTCATCCCTGCATGACTTCCATTAATAAATTTGATGTTACCTGTATGGTTGATGGAAGTAGAATATGTCATGCTTCTTTTATCAAACCTAACCAACCTTCAAGTTTTTTTTTCTTCCTTCCATATGTAGCAACATGACCAACAACACTTGCAAACATGCAAGCATTATTTCCTCTAGCTGACCCAACAAGCCATAACATACTTGCTACCATAGAAATTGCAGCAACTTCTTTCTCCCTGTAAAACTTCTCCTTGCTGATACCAGAAGTCTACAATTCTTCCCAGATTCTTGTATCTTCTTGTGCTCCCACTGTAATCATTGTACATGATTATTTCTGACCTGAGAACTTTCTAGCCAAATCACTCTTGGATGCTTTTTCATTTATAGTCCCAAACTAAGTTGATATTAACCTTTTGCTTTCATTAATTTCCTGGATCCAACTATCCCAACTCGTACTTAGATGAATTAAATTCCAAACAAAGTTGTTTTGTAGACTCTGGATTCTTCAACATCCAGTTACTCTTCAGGACTGAACTTCTTCAGACCATTCCCGACGGAATACTTTAGTACTTGAGGTTTTCTTGTACTCTTCACTTCCCTTTTCCAACTAGCCTCAAACCTGACTTTCCTAGGAAATCTCTAGCATATTGTAAGGATGCACACATGCCTCCGTTTCTAGCTGCATATAATTAACTAAAAGTACTTCTTTCGCCTTACCATCATAGCTTCAAGTGATACCTCCAACCTTTTGGGTTGTTACTCATGGCTCTATGTTACCTAAGATGGATTCTTTTTAGGCACCATATTCTCTTCATTCAAAACCATGCATAGAACCGTTTCTTCTTCCTGGTTCCCTATTGATTTCTCTTTATAAGCCACTTCACTTTTAAATTATTATTGACTTGATATCTTCATGCTCTTATGGAAATACCTTCACACCTTTGGAGTGCATCAACAATCCTCTACTATTATAGATTTCCTTCCTGGAGTGTTGACATGCATTCCTATTAGCTGGATATCTATCTCATGATTTCTTCTTCCATTATATTAGGATTTTCTTGGACTTGACTCCATCCATGAGTTTTTTCCTTGTCTACTTTGCATACTTGCCATCACATATAATGTTGATATTAATTTTCAGCATTCCATTATTATTTGGATTCCTCTGATTCAGCTCTTGCATGAACGAATTATAATTCTAGTCATGCTCTCTGAGTAACCTTGGTTAGTTAACACTAAATTCTTTCTTGAAGCAATTTGATTTAGCCTTCTGACATGCATATTCAACTTTTGTCATGCCGCATTTGATGGCCTTCATGCCATGCTTCCACTATGCATTTTGATAGTAATAATGGAGGTGCTATCTCCAATCTGTAGGGCTGATCCTTGGAGATGTCACATCTTATCTCCAAACTCTTTCATATTCCATAAATCCTTCCTTCCTTATTCCCATTCTTTGCATCTCCATATGAACTTATGGTTCATGCATTATCATGTATCGCAGATGGCTTTCTCCACCTAGCTTTCACATTGGATGTGCAAATATTGTCACTTGGACTGTCTTCCCAAAATTCCAATTGGGGTTTCCATGCTTCTTATCAAACCCAACATCTAATCCAATGAATTATGAAAAATCTTAGACGTAGAATAAAGAATTTTTCCCTATCCTTCTTCCTTATTTCTTCTATTTGAAGACATCTCTAGCACTTTTTTTGTTTTAATGCAACCATTACATCTAGAATCCTATTTCCGAGACCTTTCCAATCATGGATTCCTTGCTCAATTCTAAGCCTTGAGAAGAACTCTATGATCCTTTAAAACTTGTGCTTCTTCTCTGATGAACTTATTTTGCAGCGATCTCTTTTCTCTAAGTTAATGGCTATTAGATATTTGTTAGACCCTATCATAAAGTTACCAGGTCTTCAATATTCTTTTGATGTAGGTTCGAACCAGACGAAACCCACGGGATTCCTTCCTAACCCTTTTTCCCTTCTTTAAAACAGTTTTTGGGCACTATCCCTTTTTATTCATCCCTCAATTGCATGTGACCACGTGTTGTGACCCGGTGCTATCAGATAGGTTGTTATCTGGAGCCTTAAGAGCTTTGGGGCTCCATAACTTCGTCTTCGGAAGCTCTTGCTACTTCGTGCCTTATTTCTCCCGAACAAAGAATTGGCAAAATTCACGAAGTGGGGTGGATCAATGGTCCACAGCTTCCTCAACAACCGACAATTGGGATTTATTACGAAACTCTAGGCTTCGGAAGTTCTGGGCTATCCATACTCTCCAACCTTTCGAAGTGCCCAGTCTTCAAACTATGGTATCGGTTGCCATGTACCTTCTCCTGATCAATGATAAAGATTAACTACGGCCTTCAGGAGTTATCGAATAAACTCAAATGCAACACAATTCCTTCAGAGTACCAAGTCTCCAGACCTTGGGATCAAGCGCCACGCGTCCACTGGGGCCCACAATTTCTGTGCTTGAACTAATAAATTTCAAAAATGTCACATCAACTTTAGTACTTTTCAAATTGTGGGGATAGGGTTTGGTGGTTTTGGAGTAACCCATCAATCGTTCCGCAATTGTCCTCATGCTGACATGTACCCCTTCTGGGAAACCATTGTTTGGATTGCGGGATCACCTTGTAGAATTATATACCACGCAACTTCTATCTCTGCAATGCCTCTTGGCCATAGATCTTGATAGATTGTGATCAAAGTTAATGCAATTCCAATCCAACTAACTTCTTCACCAAGTTTAACTACCTTGTGCCACCACCAGGAGCGCTACATGGCAGGACACATGAATTTGACACGTGGTCCAATCAGGTGGGTGACATATGTCACATTCTAACTGTATTTCTATTGTACAAAGGTTATTAAATTGTTGGCATGTGGCACACATCCCATGTGTCTGCATCATCCTTGGTGACGTCAGCATGGCCACATCACTTCGGGACTTCGGGACTTTAGGATATTTTACCTTAGCATTCCTCAAATCTCCTGAATGATGAATTATGAACGACTGTGAGATCCTCTACTCACAACCACTTACGCGTAGATCTGACGGATGAGATCCACTTTTTACCACGTGCCTTACCTTCTACTCTTGCCTTGATATAAGGCTATGAAGGGTTTGCCTTCTCCTGAACAGATCCTATGGCCCAATTTCAACCTTGTGTCTCCACACAATGATTGTTGCAGCTCATTTCTCTGTTGCCATTCCATAAACTGTTATACCTCCTGAGCTTCAAACACAACCAAGGTGTTCTATTGGCACTCTGGAATGATCTAAAATTCAAATTTTGTCCTTTTCAACAACAATTTTTGTTGATATTTTGATTCCATAACCACTTATACGACCTAATTCAGGCTCAATGTCGAAAACTGGGCTCCGAACTTCAATTTTGTCCATTTTGAAAACAATTTACTTTTGAAACCTTCTCTTCAACTTCCACTTTCCTGGCCCATATAGACTCAGTGTTGAAACCATGGCTCTGATACCATTTTGTAACGTCCTTGACCACCAACCCCTATCGGGTAGTGCTACCTAACGACTGAATCATTGCTTTTCTTTGCTCTGATACCATTTTGTAACACCCCCAGCCACCCCAATCGATCCATGCTACTCATAGAAAAAACAATTATCATATGCATATAAATATAAACATAAAAAGACAACATATTCTGTTCATACATATATTAATGCGGAAATAAAAATAAGCCTACACATAAAACATATACAGGAATTACTAACCAATTATAACACATGTACATATACACAACATGTAAATGAACATAAAAGTGGTACTTATCTTTTAATAGAAGACCATCAACTGTGTGTAAACCTTCCACGAACCTCCCAGCCAACGACCACACTGCTCATCACTCTCAGCAGTGGATCACCCCCGATTCGGGACTAAACTCCATCCAAGTAAAGGGGATTCCTAGGCTAGGTTGAGGCTACGGGAACTGTATGGGAACTGCACAATACAATAGGAAGGATTTCCTCCAAGGAGTGACTTATGCCCACAGCTCACAAACTCTCATTCCCAACATTCCTGTCCCACCCCAGGAGTGTACACCTTCACTATCCAACATTCCATTGGTTGCTACACCTCCCTTTCCTTGGGCTTCAACAACAAGATGGATAAAGAATTCTCATAGCTCTGTAGTTGCTATTGGACTCCCTCCAGGATAACTCACTTCCCCAACAAACTCTCTCTCACCTGGAGAGAGTTGCTCACATGCCTAACAACCTACTTCTTCAATCACAACAAACTCTCTCTCACCTAGAGAGAGTAGCGCATAGGCCTGACAACCTGCTTCTTCAAACCAGCTCTTAATAAAATAGAACAACAACATTTGGCTAACAAACAGGTGATGGTAACAACCGAAAATAGGTAAGGACGTATAATATGGAAGCAAGCCATGCTCAGCCAAGGAACTGGATTGGCAACAACATTCAACCGCTAAGACATAGTACGGGCTCAAGAAAATACAAGTGCACTCGGATTCACAGGAAATACACAGGATAAATCAAGTCTAACTACAAGTTTCATAGGTTCACGATGGCGGAGGTCACCAATGGATGTACTGGTTCCCCCTGTGCCTTTGTGGGTGCCTGGGGAGAATGGTCAGTCGCTCCCAAAATAGTAAGAATGTCCACTTATAATTGCATGTGTTTGAGCTGACACATGGCGCTCCTAAAGCACGTTCCTCTCCCCAAAGGAACTTAGGGTAATTGGGTTTATTTTCCAAACCTTAGTATTTTAAGGAATTAATAATATAATATTATTCCCTTAGAGGTAATCCCTCTAGATTAGCCCCTTTTCCTAGCCTCTTAGCCCCTTCCCTTTCCCTACCTAGTGGATCTTAGTCCCCCATTCTCTTTTATTGTGGTCGGTCTACACGTAGTGATATATTTATATTAAATATATGATTATTTACACATATACAATAATAGGCTCATTGGCCATTGCATATAATCTCTCTGGCCTAATCATCACATAAGCCTCCTGGCTTATTATAACTCGGCTCACCAACCTATCAAACATGTTTACAATTCATATTTACAACTAGGGCTCTGTTGGGGGATATTACATCGAGGATTCTATCACACAAGTAGAATGGCACCGCTGATAGTTGGAGGGTCATCTGTACTAGTGAAGAAACAAGTGAAACACCCAGTAGTATCACTAGAGGTCGAGGAAGTAGTCGTAGTTTTGGCTTCGACACCACTAATAATTTTTCATAGAGACTACTTACCACCAAGGAAGGATGATGCACCATCAATAAATGCACCATACAATGCAAAGTACCCATTGTTGATAGAACCAGTTCCGACTGGTGTAAGTAGTGATGAAGATATGCTCGGGAAGATTGATGGGCTTAAGTTTATGGACCGTGATATCATGGATACACATAAATTCTCTAAGTTGGCTAGGGATCAGTATGTATGCACTAGGAGCATCCCAGGCATAGGAACAATCCTGGTAGAGCCACAAGAATGGGCATCAAGATTGGATAAAGAAGGAATAATGAACTTGTTATAAATTATGCATTTCAGACAGAGTATGGAAATTAATGCCTTTGTAAAGGTGTTATTTAGTTGTGTTCATGGAGGGACACTCTGGCTCGATTCCCCAATATCGATTGATATTTCACTGATTACGTGTATTATAAGATTGTCCAAAGAAGGAGAAGACTTGGAACTATTGTTTAGCAAGATGGGAGATTGATCCCTCTACGAGTCAATGAAAGAAAAATTTGACACATTCATAGGAAAGAGGGGTCTGAATGTTAAGAGAATCAACGAAACGAATGTGAGGTTTGCGATGCAAGTATTTTCCTACAAAATGTTGTGCAAATGTCGCAAATATGAAGTACCAACTGTAGTCATTTCAATAACAGAGAAATGTATGAAGGAGTTCAGATCAACTGGGTTACCTTTTTAGTCACCAAATTTTTACAAGATTGCATGGAGGCCCAGGAGAACGACACTTGTTGTGCATGGTTTCGCATCCTCATTGCACTCGTCGGGTGGAAAGAACTCGGGTATTACCAATGCATGCACACTTTAGGAAGCAGCTCGTTGGCTACGAGGTATGCTAATTTATGGCACACAACAATCAAGAGAAGGAAAAACAATAGTAACGCCACATTGTATACCTATTTGGAGTGTGTTACCTTTGTAGTTGTTCACACACTTCACATATCAAAAGAAACAATAACAACATATAAGGATATCGCATGATTTAGATCTGGCATGCACCATATGTATGTGCAAGCCAAGAAGGATCCTATGTGAAAATGGTTTCCAACCAATTACAGGTTGACAACATAATACATGAACTTTATAATCAATCACTGGGAGGAATATTGGAAGAGCCCAGTAGAAAAGACACGTCCATCAGAAGAGGAAGAATACCAATACAAAAGTGATGAGGAACAGGATGATGATAAAGGCGAGGATCAGACAAATGGCATAGGTGATTTTCTTGGCACATCGACAGTACCCAAAGAAGGACTAAAAAGGAAGGATAAGTGGAAAGAACAAGAAGGAGGGGCACACAAGAAATCTAAGGTGCAGAGGCAGACCCCATTTTATATATTTCATACTGATGATATGGATAGAATTGGTTACCAGATACGAGATACCATATGTGTTGTGGTTGTGGTTGTATGTGTGTTCATGGAAATTGAGCTCAAGAAGTAGTGTTAGGGATTAATCCTAAGTGTTTTCCTCCCCTAACCATAGTTCTTAAGCTCTATACGGTTCATTTAGTTCTTAAGCCACTTGTTTCCCCCCTTACCATGTTTATACCTTGAATCCCATTTCCAATACACAAAACCTACTCATGGCACGTGTATCCCACTCAGATGCTAAAGAACACTAATCATGGCCCCAAGAGTGATTTGTGGTATGGGCTTAATACACATTCTCATTCAAAAATGTTTTGTGTTTCATCATGGCACATGTATCCCTCTAGTAAGTTAAAGATACCATACAAGGTTCTTGCGTGATCGTTTGAGGACTTGTTCAACACTGTAGTTGTAGAATCTTTGTGGGTATAGGTGTTGTTCATTGTTTTTTATCCCCACAAGCATCATTTAGGGCACAAGGTCCATTATTCTCCTCATGTGACTTTATTACACCTCTAGACATATTTCTTTTGCACAACTAATATTAGTCACAATAGTGTGTGGTCATTATTTTCATTCAATTTTCTTTAGATAGGATTGACAACTTTAACATACATGTCTGTTGACTTGGTTGCTTCGGATTTAGGTTCAGAATGAAAAATTTGTTGGTTTCGAATGAAAATACATCAAACCCTCCATTTTTTGAATGACTCTCAATATATCTATTTTTCACAGTTTTTTTGTATAAGCTATACAAATCCATCATTGATTAAACTAAACACACATATAGAGTGGACTATCTCAATTCCAAATATATAATTAAAAAAATTTAGTATTGTTTACTATTTTAATATATTTTTGTCTTGACATATATCATAACCTTAAAATACATACATATTTTATTCACGTTGTAACTTTTTATCGTCTTAACCATTTTTGCACTAGTACATACCAAGATCTACAATCTAAAAAAAAAAACTTTGATTATGTTAAGACCACCATACCCTACAGTATGGCCTTGTAATTTCAAGGATATAATGACCAACACCTGTACTAATGGGAAAATATGCATTATATTTTTCATTAAAAATAACATACCATTATTAGAAAAACTCAAATTTTCACACTCATACACAAATCATATAAATAAAATTATATATTCTAATTCAATTTCCTACATTTCATCTTTTACAACATATTCAAATTCATTGTGAAAGTACCTCAAATCATCCCTCCAAGTTAACATATTGTTTTATTTCCATGTTTGCATTTCCATAGGTCTTTTATGCGTCATTAGAGACCCTCATTAGCTTGCACCCACCTATAGGTATTTTATTTCTAGCATAACTTTTGATTACCTCGTCCATTTTGAAAACAAATTGAATGGTGCAAACATCCAAAAAAGACTTGCACACTAAAAAAGAAAAAAAATATTAATTATGTTAAAACCCTTAAAATTAACATTAAAAATATGGAAAAAATATTGGTGAGATTGTTATTTACAACTATACAAATGTGTTTCAAGAAATTATGTCATTTAGATACTAAATTAACATCTTAACATATGAATTAAAATATATATTTTAGAGAAAAAAGTAACATATTAATGTTAAAAGAACATGATTATTTTGAGTTATATCAATTTTCCATAAATAAAAAATATATATTCCATAAGCTAATTCTTATGTTTAACTTTTTCACCATATTTTATTAAGTTGTACATGCACCTCTAATAATAATAATTTACACCAAATTGGTGTATGAGACCTCCCTTTGTTTGTGGAACAAGGAACCTCCTATGGATTTGAACCTGTGACCTCCAATGAGGAAAACACACATTCTTAGATCGTTATCTTTCAAAATTTTCATTGCAACTTGTATCTCATGAGAAAGAAAAGATTAACTTGTTATTTTTCAAAATTTCCATTACAACTAATCTATCATGAGAAAAACTAAATTACCTTACACCATCTCCTAGTCATATATCAATATAATTTAGTTCTATAAATCTCGGAATTTCACACTTTGTGGGTATAGGTGTTGTTCATTGTTTTTTATCCCCGCAAGCATCATTTAGCGCACAAGGTCCATTATTCTCCTAATGTGACCTTGTCTTTGTGGGTATAGGTGTTGTTCATTGTTTTTTATCCCCGCAAGCATCATTTAGGGCACAAGGTCCATTATTCTCCTCATGTGACCTTATTACACCTCTAGACATATTCCTTTTGCACAACTAATCTTAGTCACAATAGTGTGTGCACGTTCTTTTCATTCAATTTTCTTTGGATAGGATTGACAACTTTAACATACACTTATGTTGACTTGGTTGCTTAGGATTTAGGTTTGGAATTAAAAATTTGGTGGTTTGGAATGCAAATACATCAAAACCTCCATTTTTTGAATATATCTATTTTTCACAATTTTTTTGTATAAGTTATACAAATCCATCAATTATGAAACTACACACACATATAGAGTGGACTATCTCCGTTAAGAATGCTTATGAAGCCTTATCCAATAAACTTTGGAAATACAAAATCGGGGGCTGGAGGAGAAAACTTTGGAAGTGGGACTTCCATTTGAAGATAAAGCTCTGCATATGGCTTATAGTTGAAAACAAGATATTATCATGGAAAAATTTACAGAAGAGAGGTTGGAAGGGGTCAGGTTTATGTAATATGTGCAGAAATAAAAGAGAATCTACAAAAACATTATTTGTAAACTGCTCCTTCTCTCTTTTAGTTGGGAGGAAATAAAAAAGGTTTTAAACCTAACTATTGGATGGAATGGCAATTCGGTGATTGAATGTTTCCAAAATTGGGCTTTACAAAACTCTAATATGCTTGCTCTCCCCGCCTATATTTATTGGTACATTTGGATAGACAGGAATAAGTCCATCTTTGAAGAAACGTCGCCTTCACTGTAGATAATTGTTTATCTAGCCCAAAGAGTATGGGTGTATCAAAGAATTTTCATAAAGATTGTATTCCAAGGTATACTGCCACAACTTTTCCTGTAGATAAAACTCTTGCTTGGTTTGATGGGGCTTCTCAGCAAAATGGTCTTCTTAGTGGTGTTGGTGGTGTCATAAAGCTTGATGATCTTAGAGAATATAGATGGATACTAAACTGTGGAAAATGAACAAATTCTAGAGCTGAACTTATGGGAGGTTGGGCTACAATAACTCTTGCATCTAGACTCACAGTTTTTGATTTACATGTTTTGGGGGACTCTAAGATAGTCATCGATTGGCTCAATCGAAAAGGTGCGTTAATGGTGGAAAATCTTAATGGTTGGAAGGATAGAATAGATGAACTTTGTCCTCTTTTCAGATCTATCTCCTTTGCACACATATACAGGGAAGAGAACAAACAAGTGGATCGCCTTTCTAAAATGGATCTCTTCAGTAGCCGAGGGAGAATTGCCTATAATCTTTGGGCTGATGGCCATGAGGGCCCTACCCTTTTCATAAATCTATAGTATTTTCCCGAGGTCTCTCTATCTATTTGTATCTCTATGGGGGAAAGCCTTAGTATTTTTCTATTTCTCCTCTTGGATAGAGGATCCTAGATGGACTTGTAGTCTTTTTTCCGTTTGTTGGAAGTTGAAGGTTATAGTCAGTTTTTACTGGTCTTTTGATCTAGTCTATATGGATGTTTTCTTCTATGTAATGGACTGTCCATAGGGGACATTTTCTCATTAGTGAAGAACTGTTTATTGTAAACAGTTTATATTATTATCAATATAATGTGGAATTTTCATTGAAAAAAACCATTTTTGCACTAGTACATACCAAGATCTACAATCTAAAAAAAATTCTTTAATTATGTTAAGACCATCATACCTTACATTATGGCCTTGTAATTTCAAGGTGAAGACGTGCACACTTAAAAAATAACAAATTGTTGATTATGTTAAAACCCTTAAAATTAAAATTAAAAATATGGAAAAAAAATATAGTGGTGAACTATTATTTACAACTATACAAATCTGTTTCAAGAAATTATGTGATTTAGATACTAAATTAACATATTAACATATTATACAAATCTGTTTCAAGAAATTATGTGATTTAGATACTAAATTAACATATTAACATATGCATTATATTTTAGAGAAAACGTAACATATCAATGTTAAAAGAAAATGATTTTTTTTTAGTTATATCAATTTTCTATGTAAATAAAATCTATATATTTCATAAACTAATTCAATTTTTTATGTTTAATTTTTTCATCATATTTTATTAAGGTGTACATGCACCTCTAATAATAATGATTTAATTTTAAGGTCACTGCAAAGCTAAACACCAAATTAGTGTATGAGACTCCATTTGTTTGTGGGACAAGGAATCCCATATGAATTTGAACCTTCGACTTCCAAAGAAGAAAACACACATTTTTATATTGTTATCTTTCTAAATTTCCATGCAACTAATGTCTCATCAGAAAGATAAAATTAACTTGTTATTTTCTAAATTTCCATTACAACCAACGAAAAAATAATAAATTTCCATGCACCATCTCATCAATACAATTAGTTCTATAAACCTCGTACTTTCACTCATTGTTTATAAGGTTTACCTCACTCATAATATTGAAAAAGTCCATGTGTTAGAGGCTTGGTTATCATGTTTGACCAAATTTCTCATGGTTTATAAGTTCTATAAACCTCGTACTTTCACTCATTGTTTATAAGGTTTACTTCACTCATAATATTGAAAAAGTCCATGTGTTAGAGGCTTGGTTATCATGTTTGACCAAGTCTCTCATTGTTTATAAGTTCTATAAACCTCGTACTTTCACTCATTGTTTATAAGGTTCACCTCACTCATAATATTGAAAAAGTCCATGTGTTAGAACCTTGGTTATCATACAGGCCTCTCTTGATCTTTGACTAAGTTTTTAATCATATTCTATAATTATTTATCTTTGTATTAATCATGCCACCTTATATAGTCTAGTCATAAATTAATACAACACGTGTTATAAGCCTCATCATGTTACCTTATCTATTGATAGATCAAAACAACCATCCTCTAAACCTCATACATTCATTCATTGTTTCTAATATATTCAACACTCGTAATAATGAAAAGCATGTGTTGGCCATGGGTTGGGAGGCCTACCCATGGAACCCTTTTAGGCCTTGTAATATTCTAATAGATATTAGTATAAAAACTTATAAATACATGTAATAAAGTTGGTAAAGTAAGTAGATGATATATGAATATATTTAATAAAAGATAAATGCATTTAAGAGTGAGTACAATTTTTTTAACTATCTTTTATGTATAAATATTCTTTTTTTTTATGTATAAATATTTATGAAGATGGAATAAGAATTTGGTTAGTTAAATTTTTTTAAATTATCTTTCCTTTATTGAATATGTGTATGTTTTTTTTGTGTTTGCTTTATTGTAATTTCTCATGGAATCTATAAAATTATAATATTATCTTTAAATTAATTTAGAAAAAAGACCACCAAATGTGTAAAACTATTCGCAAGTGTTATGTAACTGGAAGGAAATATATAAAAAAGTTTCAAATTGTGCTCCATGCTTACCCAGGGATTATATTAACTTAGTCAAAGAAAAAAGGTTGCTCAAAAACAACCAACCAAAAATTAGAACGTTTAGAATACTGCTAGTTTATTCTCTTAGTGTCATGCCACGTCATGTCAGGGATATTCGCTTCAGTGCGCTTCATATCCGCACGCGTATCAGCGTTAAGTCAACATTAAGATCCGTCGGATAATGTTACAATATTATAAGCAAAATGAAAGGGCAAAGAGTTGTTCAGTTGTAATTCGCTGGTGCTCGCCTTCGCTTTCCCATCCGAAGCGTAGATTTCTCCGAAGGCAAACAGGCATCGCCTTCAACTACAATTCTGCTTACAACACCCGATTTTCAGCAATTATGAGCACCACCATGTCCGAGGATCAAAACCCCAAGGGAAAAGAGAGACCGAGGACCTCCAGGAGGCCGGGGCTGATGCTCCCCATCCCCCCGCGCGAAGAACCCTTCGTTGCCAAGGCCGTGCCGCTTCCTTTGCCGCGGCCACCTCAGATGCCCCAAGCCAGNACCGAGGACCTCCAAGAGGCCGGGGCTGATGCTCCACATCCCCCCGCGCGAAGAACCCTTCGTTGCCAAGGCCGTGCCGCTTCCTTTGCCGCGGCCACCTCAGATGCCCCAAGGCAGAGAAAATTCAGACCAGATCGATCCGTTGGAGCTTGAGAAACTGGAAATGCTGGGCTACGGCAGCGGAGGGAAAGTATACAAGGTTCGCCACCGGAGAACCCAATCCCTCTACGCCCTCAAGGTCGTCCACGGCAACCACGACCTCTAAACCCGGTTGCAGATCGTCCGCGAGATGGACATTCTGCGGACGACGGACTCCCCATACGTTGTCAAGTGCCATGGCGTCTACGACCGGGGCGGGGAAATCAAGTTCGTGCTGGAATATATGGACGGAGGCTCACTCGACAAGTGCGGCCGGATGTCCGAACCCTTCCTCGCGGCGGTGGCCAGGCAGGTGGTCCGCGGCCTCAAATATCTCCACTCTCACAAGATCGTGCACAGAGACATCAAGCCTTCGAATCTTCTTCTCAACAGCAGCAACCAGATCAAGATCGCGGACTTCGGCGTGAGCAGGATTCTGTCGAAGACACTATATCCCTGCAGTTCCTACGTCGGGACGTACGCTTACATGAGCCCCGAGAGAATCGATCCCGATAAGGACGATGGGCGCTACGACGGGTACGCGGGGGATATCTGGAGCCTTGGGTTGAGTCTCCTGGAATGCTATGTGGGGCGGTTGCCATTTCTTTCCCCCGGCGTGCCGCCCGACTGGGCTAATCTCATGTGGCTTATATGCTACGGGGAACCGCCCGCTGCCCCGCCCTCAGCTACTCCGGAGTTTCAGAGCTTCATCCGCTGCTGCCTTCAGAAGGACGCTGCTTTACGCTGGACGGCATCTCAGTTACTCTCTCATTACTTTGTCTCCCAGTCGCTCAATTTCCCTCTTTCGAACCCAGCTCATTAGCGTCCCCGTCATGCCTCTGGCGTTGCTTATTTCTTTTTACAAATGGAAATTGTTGTTGTTTTTTTTTTTATATTTGCTAGATATTAGGTCAGAAATTGTTGGATTTGTAGATTTAAATGATTATATCGATAAAATCTGAATATATTAAAAAAAATTCAACATGCTGAATCCATTTCTGTATTTAAAAATGTACTCTGAACAACAAAAAAACAATAATTTATATAAATTTATATGACCAAATTCAAAAAAAAAAAATTTTGTAAAACAACTAGTAAATACCATTTGTTTTCTATGAATCCAATGGTTTGATACATAAACTGCTGGACATGTCTGTTGCAGGCTTTGACGGACCTGATTTGATTCAATGGGAGGATTTACACCCATTATACATTCCCTTACACTGAAATTGTACACTTGTGGTTTGAGTGCTTCCAACAGTTTGAAAGTTTTATTCATATGGTTTTTGTCATGCTCTAGTTTTCTAAAAATAACAATGCTTTTAACAGTTTGAAAGGTTTATTCTGTATTCATATGGATTTGTCATGTTTTGATTTTCTAAAAATATTAAGATGATTTGAATAATTTTAAAAAGTAAGAATACAATTAAAGAATCAGAAATTGAGAGAAAGGTCATTGCACAAGATTCACACACAAAAAACAGTTTGTATTATACCGTAAAACACAACACAGTACACATATATATAGTTGGATTCAAATCTAACTGATTCCACTCATGGAGGGAGAGGTTGAGAGAATATCTCAGCAACCTCCTATAAATCTTCAACTAACCCAATCTTAGTATAATGCATTAATGAAGCATTATTCTCTAACACCCTCCCTTAATGCTTACTTTACAAATTACAATACTTAATCACAATTACAACACTTTGAACTTTCGTCTGTCTGTCTGGTCTTCATCAACACTGAAACTCACTCTGCAATCACACATCTTCCTCTCTTTCTTCTTCCTCTTTTTCGGGCTTTCCATCGACACATTTAAAGTCAAAACGTCTCTGACCATCTTTCTTGCACTTGTATACTGGACAATTTGACAACTTGGCTCATCGGGGCTTCCGTGATAAAAGTTGACAATTATTGATGCATTCTATGAACTTGCCTTCATCCATAGGATTTTTTCTTTCGGCTATCCTTCAGTATCTAGAAGAAAAGTTTGGATACTGAATGTCCTCAACATTCCTTTACACAAGGTGACTTCCAATAAAGACAATGTACTTGATATTGGGGC